>JARXNR010000173.1:547500-717500 GCA_036346035.1 Crossoptilon crossoptilon | reverse complement strand
AAGGAAGGAAGGAAGGAAGGAAGGAAGGAAGGAAGGAAGGAAGGAAGGAAGGAAGGAAGGAAGGAAGGAAGGAAGGAAGGAAGGAAGGAAGGAAGGAAGGAAAACATTCAAAGACTAAGACAAGTTTTAAAACCTTTAATGATTTGTACAGAGTTAAATTATTAGTTGCATTCATCTCTGGCCTTCTGGTAAGTAGAACACATGAAGCACAAATATAATTCCACTGTATCTATAAAAAATATTACTTTCTTGTTTTGAACTTTTAAATATGTTGGAAACACAGATTCAGGAAGCTATAGGCACAAAATTAGACAGATTTCCATGAACAGGCTTTTCATTGAAGTAAATTGTCATTGATCTAGTGACTACAGAGTGACTGTAATCATTTACACTGGCATGGTCTAATCAGTTGTATGTGGTAACACAAATCATGCCTGTCTGGCCTATTCATTTCCCTTGAAGATTTTTTTTTTTTTTTAATTTTTTTTTTAATAGTAATTTAGCTGTAAATGGAACAAGAACAGTCAGCTTATTTTTTATACCTGCCATCATCCAACACAGACAGCTCAACTAAGACTATTAAAAAGAGGAAGAAATTTATTGTGCTGTAAAAGTCAGAGGGTGTTGAGCTGAACAGGACTTACCTGTAAGAGAGAACAGGAGGACAGGATTTGTGTTCTCCTCAGTACCAGGTGCATTTGTGGCAGAAAGGACTGTGGGGACTGTGCTGCATGGGTCAGAGAGTCCCAAGTGTTTGGGAGTTAGAGCTATCAAAACTGTGCTGAACTGGACAGTGGTTGCTGAAATTGTCTCTGTTGTTTCTCTGAGGAGCTGTAAATACTGTGTTTGGTCTGCGTGATGGTACATATTTTTATCGCATGTATTTTAGGATGCAAACCATGATGAGGAAACCAACTAGGCATTGTTTTAAAACTGTACTCAATGAAAAGAATACATTTTTGCTTCCATTAGAGTTTTTCTGGAACTGAAATTTTTCCATTGTGAGAAGGATAACTCCCCAACTGAGTGGAAACTGAGAAGTGGAAACAAAATGGAAATGGCCGTTCTTCCCTTCAAGGTCTGTAGGAAAAGACAAAGGAACTTGTATTACACACATTTTATAGAAGTCTTTGCTTCTATTCCTCTTACCTCCCATAACCTTTCTTGACATCAGCAAAAATTATTAGTTTTGCTCTTCAGTGTCATGCCTCTTGGTTACCTCTAATTGAAATGGAGGTGTTCTGAGTGGCAAAATCAGTTACAAATCCCTTCAAGTGCCTGTTTTGTATAATTTATTGTGGGATTCAGAGCTTCTGATCTTGGATCATTTAGTTCCCAGTAGTCTTTAATACCTGACCAGATTTTGAGGTGGGACAATACTTGGTAGTAGTAGAATATGAAGATAACTGAAAATTTATTTACTGTATCAAATGCTGATGTTGCCAGAAGAGTGGTTTGAGATGAAGATTACCTTTCACAGAAAATTAACTGCAAGGAACAACTTAATTTGAAGGAACTATAGGCAAGAACGAATGAAAGGAAAAAAGAAAGCAAGCCCAGCAGGTGTTAAATAAAAAAGGCACTTGAACTCTTTCATCATGAACCTCTTTCTTTTCTCCCTCCCGCCTCCCTTTTTTTTTCCCTTTTTCCCCCCCTTTTCTTTTCAGGTCTGTGTGATTACACACCACAGCCAGTGTGGATGCTCTGTAAAGCCAATACAAATAGTTACATCATATTTCATCTTTGTTAACCCCTTTTCTCTGTGAAGTATGAAGTTAACTACCTATCTGTAACTTGTGCATCAGTGTTCCTCAGTCTCTTTTCCATCATTTATTAGTATTATGGTCTTTTTGGAGGAAGAGGAGGAGGAACTGGTGACATATAGGCAAATTAAATGGCTTTTTTCTTTTTTTCTGTATGTGAAGAAATTGGGTGTAATCCTCCATGTAGGTTTGATCAAATCACTTAGGTACATCACTTGCTGATCATTTGGTTATTTCAGTAGGAACTGGGAGTATCTACGTATTTTATAGAATATAGGTCTTTAGCCATTGGTAGAAAGAAGAAGTTAAAGTATTAAAGTCCTAATTTATTTTGCTGTCATTTAGGATGTATGATTATGTCACTGTGATAAATGCAATCCTTCATCTGTAAATGAAAGTACAAAGTCTAACATTTGTTCAGTATTTCTTTTCTTCTTTTATTGGTATTGCTCATGAGTAATAAAGTAATTATTATGCTATTATTTAATAGAAACTAGAATAATACAATAAAGTCAAGAAAATTTAATATTCATTTGTATTTAAATATAATGGTGACTTGCTTTTGGGACTAGAGATCCATTACACCTGGAAGTGATACTACTTCTTCACACATTTGAAAATATAGTTGTAATCTACATTTCAGTCTCTACTTCTAATGAAGTTTCATGTCCAGAAAAACTTTTTGTTTGAGCTTTTCATCCAGGTTACATCACTCAGGGGTACAAGTGTGTCTTTCATACTGAAACCTTTTGGAAAAATAAATGAACAAAAATGGTAATTAAAAACTGGCTGTTGCTATTGTCTTTCATACCTTATCTAAAAGAACTGGTATGTTGGAGGGATTTCCTTTTCCTTTTTCTTTTTCTTTTCCTTTTCCTTTTCCTTTTCCTTTTCCTTTTCCTTTTCCTTTTCCTTTTCCTTTTCCTTTTCCTTTTCCTTTTCCTTTTCCTTTTCCTTTTCTTTTTCCTTTTTCTTTTCTTTTTCTTTTTCTTTCTTTTTTTCTTTTTCTTTTTCTTTTTCTTTTTCTTTTTCTTTTTCTTTTTCTTTTTCTTTTTCTTTTTCTTTTTCTTACAAGGAAAAAATGCTACGAACACACACACACATGTATATACTTAACAAGGAAAAGATGCCTCTTAGATTCATGTATATTTAAAAGAGCATATTACTAAGTCCAATTTGTTTTCTACCCTTTTCACATTTATCTTCATTATTTCTGTCCTTCTAAAATAATGTTTATTAATTTCTCAAGTAATTGTTTAGCAGTAAATATGGGGAGAGACAACATTGCTAGTATTGTCTGATAACTGTTTTTAGAATTCACAATCTTAGGCATGGTTTAAGCATTTCCAATATAGAATTACAGTATGAAATGGATTGGGGATAGTGGTGGTGGAGGGAAAATAGGCAGACATCACTCTGAGAGCACTGATATTGAGAATAACTGGGAAAAGTTACCTTCTTCATGCTAAGATTCATAAAGTAATTCTGTTAAATAAATAAATAAAGGTAAATATTTGCTGCAAGTTTTCTTGGAAGCATCAGGAGTCTTAAACACTCACTTTTTGCAGCTTTAATATCTCTTTCTAAATTACTTTTATGAGCATTACTTCCAAAAAAAAAAAAAAAAAAGTATATTATTCCTCAAAACCAAGTTTGCAATCTATATTTAACAGTGAAAAAACTTTTCACAGAGAAGAGAAAAAAGCAGTCTATTGATCTAAAAGGTAGCAAATTCTTTTACTTACACATTTCCAGTAAAAATTACTGGGGCCCTGTGGAGAAATAGCACTCTTGTAAACACTGTTTGCATTAAAAGTTGGGTGAGAATGTTGAACACAAAAAAAAAAAGGGAGTAAAGAATTGCATACCCTCTCCCAGTCTATCCTAAAATCTCACCTCCTAGCATGATTCAAAACTCCCTAATACTAGCTATACATACAGTGATAATAAATTGTTCTGGGAAAGATACAAACTATCCATATTTTCCAGAAACTTTTCAAAAGCAAAATTAACTACAGCAGTCACTCTTGTCAGATACACATGTAATGTTTATTAAACTTCAGCAGTGAATTCTTAAGCTTTCAGAAGAAATGTGATACTAATTATCTTCCCTTTTACAAAAGACTTTATAGTTTTCATTGTTTGTTTGTTTGTTTCTTCTGTCTAGCCATATCTAATGGATATAGTAAGAACAGATTATTCACTACCTGTTTCCATATCTAAAATGTTTGAAGATTTTTACCCAGTTCCACATCAGCTTTTTTTTCAGATCTTTAACTTCACTGTTTTCTCAGTGATCATGCTTTCTTGACATTTGATCATCCTTGTTGCTTTTAAATCCTCAGAAAGTGCCTTTAAGCAATTCTATGCCCACTTTGATGCAATAGAAGTACAAATTAAAAGGAAGTCAGTCTCTCCCATATATCTTTATATCTTTTTGGATAATAAATAATAATGATCCATATTCACATTGCACTTTACATTTGCAAGATACTCAACAAACATTAATTAATTTGTTCTCATGGCTCTCCTGTGTGATAGCAGTAATAAAGCTTTAAAGGGATATGGCAACTTTGAGCTAAGGTTCTTGGATAATTTTAAAAATAATAATGAGTATCCAATCTATTTATATATTATTAGTCATAGCAGGATAAAATAAGAGGTAAATAGAATTGTACGCTCTTTGCATTTATCATAGCTAAGAGGCAGAGCTTTTTTTTGATTGGGATACTGGAGGTGACATCTATCTCAGGCTTGTGTGAAATAGCACAGTTAGAAGGTGGCATAAATCCTAAGAGATTAGGCTGTGCGTTATTTTTCTTCTACTTTGTCATACTTTGTTTGGAAGGATAATCATTAATAGGAAGATTTTCCTCCTACAGCACCTCTCTGGATGTGTAGGCTTTAAGTTGGAATTACCAAGATCACCTAATAGATTAGTTTAAGAAACTTCATAAAGTGTTAAATATCTAGCTAGACCAAAATCTGCTAATAACACAATATATATATAACAGTAACAAAATCAAAATAAACATGTTTCTCAATGGCTATGTACAGAGTAATAGAGATGTGTGCATGCAATATAACTAAAACTTCCAAAAGAAAATTAGAAATCTAGAGTAAAGATATCCAATATAACCATTAGGAAAGTACTGGTAAAGAATGGTAAAGAATTGTGTGATAGGTATATATATATATGTATATATATGCATACATATATATGTATATACATATATATACGTATATAAACACATGTATATATATGTATATACATATATGTACATATATGTATACATGTATGTATGTTTATATATGTATATTCCACAAAGGTGGTAGCTTTAAGGAAACAAAAACAAAATCAAACAAACAAACAAACAAAACCTAAAAATACCTTCAATATCTAAATACAAAATGCAATAAGTTCTTTGTAGATCTCAGCAAGGAAAAAGAAATACTTACGAAAATATGAGAAGAACACAAATAAGCCATAATAAATCTCACAATGATCTGCTGGAACATAGTTCAGAAAAGCCACTGAAAAGTGTCCAAGAACTACTGGAAGGTTTTCAGACATCATAATCCTGATGGCACTTGGAAATACATATGAAATATTTCACAGGGCTATTTTGAAGACAATGAGAATTTAACCAAAGGGATCATAGAATCATAGAATCACAAGGTTGGAAGCGACCTATAAGATCATCTAGTCCAACCGTCTTCTCATTACCATTGCTACCACAAACTAAACCATATCTTATAGCTCCTCATCCAGGTGCCTCTTGAGCACTGCCAGGGATGGCAACTCCATGACCTCCCTGGCCAGGCCATTCCAGTGCCTAACCACTCTCTGAGAGAAAAAGTTTTTCCTCATGTACCTCCTCTGGTACAACTTGCGGCCATTTCCCCAGGTCTTGTTCATTGCCTGGGAGAAAAGGCCAAACCCCTCATCACCACCTCCCTTCAGAAAGTTGTAAAGTCCAATGAGGTCTCCCCTGAGCCTCCTCCAGACTAAACAATCCCAGCTCCCTCAGCCACTCCTCATAAGACTTATGCTCCAGACACCTCACCAGTTTCGTTGCCCTTCTCTGGACACGCTCCAGGGTCCCAATATCTTTCCTATAACGAGGGGCCCAAAACTGAACACAATACTCGAGGTACGACCTCACCATTGCTGAGTACAGGGAGATGATTACCTCTCTGCTCCTGCTGGCCACACTATTTCTTATACAGGCCTGGATGCCGTTGGCCCTCTTGGCCACCTGGGCACACCATCGGCTCATGTTTAGCCAAGCATCAACCAACACCCCCAGGCCCCTTTCCTCTTCACAGTCATCCAGCCACTCATCCCTAAGCCTATAACGCTGCATGGAGTTGTTGTAGCCAAAGTGCAGGACCCGACACTTGGCCTTGTTGAACCTCATCCCATTCACCTCAGCCCAGTGATTTGGCTTATCTAGATCTCTCTGAAGGGCCTCCCAAACCTCAGGCAAATCAACACCACCTCCCAACTTGGTCTCACCTGCAAACTTACTCAGGGTACACTCTATCCCCTTATTTAGGTCATCAATAAAGATATTACACAAGATAGGCCCCAGTACCAACCCCTGAGAGACACCACTTGAAACAGGCCACCAGCTGGACTTAACTCCATTAACCACTACCCTTTGGGCACAGCCCTCTAGCCAGTTTCTTACCCAAAGAAATGTATACCTGTCCAGACCATGGGCAGCCAGTTTCCCCAAGAGAATCCTGTGAGAGACCGTGTCAGATGCTTGCTGAAGTCCAGGTAGACTACATCAACAGCCTTTACCTCTACCAGTCTTGTCACCCAGTCATAGAAGGAGATGAGGTTGGTCAAGCATGACCTGCCTTTCATGAACCCGTGCTGACTGGGCCTGATCCCTTGGACACCACATGCTTGCCATGTGATCTCACCCAAGGTGATTTGCTCCATGATTTTCTCCAGTACCTAAGTCAGGCCGACAGGCCTGTAGTTCCCCAGATCCTCCATACAGCCCTTTTTGAAAATGGGAGTGACATCAGCAAGCCTCCAATCCTCTGGGACCTCTCCAGTTAACCAGGAGTGCTGATAGATGTCTGAGAGTGGCTTGGCAATCACCCCTGCCAGCTCCCTCAACACCTGAGGGTGTAGGCCGTCTGGTCCCGTGGACTTGTGACAGTTCAGATGGAGGAGGAGCTCTCTAACTGTCTTCACCTGAATCGCTGGGGGTATATTCTGAGTAGCATCCCAGACTTCCAGATCAGGGCATAAAATGCCCAGAGGATAACTGGTCTGGCTATCAAACGCAGATGTAAAGAAGGCATTGAGGACCTCAGCCTTCTCCTTGTCCTCAGTGGCCACATTCCCAGCTGCATTAAGTATAGGATGAAAATTATCCTTGGTTCTTCTTTTGCCATTGATATATTTATAAAAGGATTTTTTATTGTCTTTTACTGCAGTGGCCAGTCTGAGTTCAGGTAGGGCTTTTGTCTTCCTAACTTCCTCCCTGCATACCTTAGCTACTTTCTTGTAATCTCTGTCCCTTCTTCCAGAGGACACAGACTCTCTTTTTCTCCCTGAGTCTCAACAGTAGTTCTCGGCTCATCCACACCAGTCATCTTCCCCTATGGTGTGCCTTACAACACTCAGGGAAAGCCTCTTCTTGTGCCTTTAAGATTTCCATCTTGAGGAGTGCCCAGGCTTCCTGGACCCTTTTACTCTTAAGAAGCAACTCCCAAGGGACCCATGCTACAAGTGCCCTGAGCAGATCAAAGTTCGCCCTCTGGAAGTTCAAGAAAGTAGTTTTGCTGGTCACTCTTTTGACATCTCCAAGAATAGAGAATTCTACAATTCCACGGTCGCTCTGCCCAAGATGGTCCCAACCTTCACATCTCCCACCAGTCCTTCTCTGTTAGTGAAGACCAGGTCTAGCAGGGCACCACCCCTGGTAGGCTCTCCTACCAGTTGCATAAGGAAGCGATCTTCCACACAGTCTAGAAACCTCCTAGACTGCTTCCTCTGTGCTGTATTATATTTCCAACATATATCAGGGAAGTTGAAGTCTCCCATGAGAACAAGTGCTGGCGAATGTGTGACTTCCACGAGCTGCTCATAGAATGCTTCATCCAACTCTTCATCCTGATCAGGCAGTCTATAACAGACCCCCACCAAGATGTCGCCCCTACAGGCCTTCCCCCTGATCCTTACCCATAGACATTCAACTCTGTCATTCCTAACCCCAAGCTCTTCAACATCAAAACAGTCTTTGATATAAATGGCCACACCACCACCCTTCTTTCCTCGTCTATCCCTTCTGAAGAGCTTGTAGCCATCTATCACAGCACTCCAGTCATAGGAGTGGTCCCACCATGTTTCGGTAATAGCAACAAGATCATAATTAGCCTGACTCACAATCGCTTCCAGCTCTTCCTCCTTGTTGCTCATGCTGCATGCATTGGTATAGATATTAGTTTTAAGCTCTCCAAAATAAACGAACAGTTTATAACAACTTTTCTTTCTTTCTTTCTTTCTTTCTTTCTTTCTTTCTTTCTTTCTTTCTTTCTTTCTTTCCTTCTTTCCTTCTTTCCTTCTTTCCTTCTTTCCTTCTTTCCTTCTTTCCTTCTTTCCTTCTTTCCTTCTTTCCTTCCTTCTTTCTTTCTTTCCTTTTCTTTCTTCCTTTCTTTTTCTTTCTTTCTTTCTTCCTTTCTTTTTCTTTCTTTCTTTCTTTCTTTCTTTCTTTCTTTCTTTCTTTCTTTCTGTCTGCTTAGAGAAAAATCTTCATTTTTCTTTACCTTGTGGGATGATTTTGCTACCATCAACATCTGATTCATTTTTAAGAATGAATGAATTAATTATTTCTCTAATGGCATATATTACTCTGCAAATGTGAACATTCATAGGTAGGTTTTGGAGAACAAGATCTGCTGGTAAGTATTGCTTATATGTGGTTATTTTTGCAGTTCTTCGTTTAACTTAGCATAACAACTGAGAGATGGAGAGAAAGTGCAGGAGAAACTTGGAAAAAACAATAGGCTAGATGAAAAACCTTCAAGCAAGCTAGTCTAGGGAAGTGTCCCTGCCTATAGAAGAGGGGTTGGAACAAGATGATCTTAAAGGTCCCTTCCAACACAAACCAGTGAATGATTCTATGATTCTATGAATCTGGGCTTGATGGATCTTTCCTGATCTGAATCTGAGATATTTCTCTTTTACTGTAGAGAATTATCTACAAAAGAAAACAGAAGGAGAAAATATACTTTTTAGAAAGTTGGGTGTATGTTGCAGTAATCAAACCTATGCTTCTAAAATAAAGCCTTGCCATTCTTCAGAACCAAAATACCATTAAAGAAGAATACCTTCTCTAAAGAGAATACCTTCTCCAGCCCTGTGGAGAAGGACCTGGGGGTCTTGATAGATGAAAAACTTAATATGAGCCAGCAGTGTGCCCTTGCGGCTCAGAAGGCAAATGGTGTCCTGGGCTCCATCAAAAGAGGGGTGGCCAGCAGGGACAGGGAGGTGATTGTTCCCCTCTACTCTGCTCTTATGAGGCCCCATCTGGAGTACTGCGTCCAAGTCTGGAGCCCCCAGTACAAGAAAGACAGGGAGCTGTTGGAGAGGGTCCAGAGGAGGGCCACAAAGATGATCAGGGGACTGGAGCACCTCCCCTGTGAGGACAGGCTGAAGGAGCTGGTCTTGTTCAGCCTGGGGAAAAGAAGGCTGCAGGGTGACCTCATTGCAGCCTTTCAGTACCTAAAGGGAGCCTACAAAGAGGAGGGGAATCAACTCTTTGAAAGGGTGAGTGACAGCAGGACAAGGGGAAATGGTTTTAAGTTGAGGGAAGGGAGATTTAGGTTGGATGTCAGGGGGAAATTCTTTTCAGAGAGAGTGGTGAGGTACTGGAACAGGCTGCCCAGAGGTTGTGGATGCCCCATCCCTGGAGGTGTTCAAGGCCAGATTGGATGGGGCCCCGGGCAGCCTGATCTAGTATTAGGTGGGATGATTGGTGGCCCTACATGTGGCAGGGGGGTTGGAGATTCATGATCCTTGAGGTCCCTTCCAACGCTGGCAATTCTGTGATTCTGTGTGATTCTGTGATTTTCCTAAAAAAAAAAAAAAAAAAAAAAAAAAAAAAAGGAACACACAGAAGCTGAAATTAGCTAGCCTATGTTAGGAGGTTTTGCTGCGTTCTGCACCATGGAAAGGCAACTGTGAAGACATCCGTAGGCTTGTTCCATGCTGTGAGAACTCACTGATTAGATGCCTGTTAAAGCAGGCCTGGCGTTCTTTATGGACAAGTAGTAGTAACACTCCCAGTCATTTTGCCATCAATAATTATCCCTTTTTCCCAAATGTTATACTTTAGAACAGTTTTCATCATACCTATTTCACTAAAGCTTTACATTCTCATTTGAACTTTCCTTGCTGAAATACAGATCATTTCAGGAAAGTAAATGTAGAACTTCATGAGTTTCTTGTCAACTCATTTCTCCTGCATGCAGTTCTGGCTATCAGCATGACCCTCAAGTATATCTCAGCTACTCATCCCAGTTCTATATCACCAACAAACTTGCTAAATGTATTCTCTGCTCCATCACTCAGATCACTAATGAAGATGGTGTACAGGATTGTACTCAGAATGGAATCCTGACATACATTACTAATTAGCAGTATTCAGATCACTGATCACCATCCTCTGAGGTAGAACCAGTTATGTAATGGTATAATGTAAAATTTTCAACCCAATTCAAATGCAAAAAAACAAACAAGCAAACAAAAAAATCCTATATCTTACAGGTCCCTTAAACCTGTAAACAAGTATGGAGCTAAACAGTGCCTGTGGTGGCCAAGAAGGCCAATGGCATCTTGGCTTGTGTCAGGAATGGTGTGGTGAGCAGGACTAGGGAAGTCATTCTGCCCCTGTACTCAGCATTGGTGAGGCCTCACCTTGAGTACTGTGTTCAGTTTTGGGCACCTCAGACAAAAAGGATATGGAGGTACTGGAGCAGGTCCAGAGAAGGGCAACGAGGCTAGTGAAGGGCTTGGAAAATCAGCCCTATGAGGAGAGGCTGAGGGAGCTGGGGCTGTTTAGTCTGGGGAAGAGGCGGCTGAGGGGAGATCTTATTGCTCTCTTCCAGTATCTGAAAGGTGCTTACAGTGAGAGTGGGGTAGGTCTCTTCTCACTGGTGACAGGTGACAAGATGAGGGGAAATGGCCTCAAGTTGCCCCAAGGTAAGTTTAGGTTGGACATTTGGAAACACTTATTTACAGAAAGAGTGGTTAAACATTGGAATAGGCTCCCCAAGGAGGTGGATGAGTCACCATCTCTGGATGCATTTAAGAGCCGTTTGGATGTGGTGCTTGGACATATGATTTAGCAGAGGGTTGTTAGAGTTAGGGTACTATGGTTAGGCTGCGGTTGGACTTGATGATCCTTGTGGTCCCTTCCAACCTGAGTAATTCTATGATTCTAAGAACAACTCCTGTGGCATTATTTGGCTGTCATTTCCTAGTAAATCAGTGTCATTAGCATTGATTTTTTAGAGGGGAGATTAAAAGAGGTTTAGTGAGGAGAGTAAGGTAGGAGTATATATTATCCAAGCCTATGTAGCTCTGGGTCTCAAAGATGACATTTTCCTCTCTGCTTCATTAACTTGCATAACTTGTTGAGCGTTAGCTGTTTCTAATTAATTCTTTTACTGACTTTTTTGAATGTGTATCATTGCTGGCAAACCATATAAAATGAAGAAATCTCTCCAAGGTTTTACCCTTTTAATTATTATTTCTATTGCTTAAATGAGGCTCCAGAATTGCAAATGTTGACATTTTAGTCGATTCTAGTCATTAGAGTTTTCAAAGGAAAAAAAAAGGGGGGAAGTGCTAAGAAGAGGAAGGGGCAGCACAGATAAAATAATAAATAAATAAATAAATAAAACAGAAACTGAGCAGGATTCTGATTGTCAATGCAAATGCTTAGGAAAATGGAAAATAAATAGGTTTGTCAAAAATGACCTCTATGATGGTTTTGCCCTTTTAAATCATAGCAAGGAAGGAAGCATCATTAGAAGCAGTTCCTTTCTGTCTTGTACACAAGCTGACATGCAAATGAATGGAGTTTTGAACTCTCACTTTTCATGTTTTATTTGGATAGAGCTTAGTTAGCACGTATGCTGAGTACTCATAAACACATGCACATACTCATATATGTCTTCACATAAAGTCACACCTGCCATTTAAATTGTGTTCATGAAAACACGCAGTAAATAATGTGGCTTTTTCCTGCAGGAAAAAAAGCCCAAACAAATTAAAAAAAAAAAAAAAAAAAAGTTTAATATTAATTATTAATATTAATTATGCATCAGAAAAATCATAACAGAGTCACTAAATTACACCTGACCACACTGAATGAATAGAGAGATCTGAGGTACCGCACAGCAAGCTAGGATGTGAATTTGAGATTTTTCAACTACCATTTGGTAACTGTTTATCTTATTGCTTATGTAAGGTAGATTGTTTCTCTTCCCTCTCTCATAATTACCGAAACAAAAAAATAAATCCTTCTCTAAAAGGAACTGTTAGTTTACAGTCGTTTTATGATTCACTCAGACTCTTTCATTACTGTTGTACTGATGACAATTAAGTTGTGGAAAGGTCTCTCAATGACCCCATCTACCAAAAGGACAGGAAAGAAAAGCAACAGGCCAGGTACAGCCAAGAAGCAGGTTTTCTGGCAGTGAAGTGAGAAGCTAAACAATTAGGACAAGCATTGCCTCATCTTCAGCAGAATGAGCTGATGAGCTTGTTCAGCAGAGCAGATGAACAAGGACAGTTGTTTTTGTAGTATTTTATAAAAGATTTCCACAGATTATAAAAGCATGATAAGATGATGGTCATGAGAACCACTCCTACATCATAACTGGGGTAAAAGTAAAATTCCACTTATACTATTTCTTAACTCTGATTTGACCAAAGTTGATACCATAGAAGTTATGAAAAAGTGTAAGAGAAAGACCAAATATAAAATTGTTTTTCTTTAGAACTGTGGTAGAATCATAGAATCATAGTATTGCTCAGGTTAGAAAGGACCCTCAAGATCATCAAGTCCAATTGCAATTTTACCACACCACCCTAACTCTAGCATCTACATCTAAATCTCTAACCCTAACGCTAAATCATGTCCCGGAGCACCACATCCAAGTGGATTTAAAACATATTCAGGGATGGTGACTCAACAGCCTCCTGGGGTGACTTTTCCAGTGCTTAAAAACCCTTTCTGTAAAGAAGGTTTTTCCTGATATCCAACCCCCCCCTGGCACAACTTAAGGCCATTTCCCCTTGTCTTGTCACCTTCACTGGAGAGATCAATCCCACTCTCACTGCAATCACCTTTTAAGTATTTGAAGAGAGCAATAATGTCTCCCCTATAGTGAAAGAAATGTGTGGACATTCTCTGTCAGAAACAGAATCTGATAATGAAGTTTAACAGACAAGTGAAAAATTGAACAACCAGAGCTACATAAGTCAGTGATCAGATTTGAAACAGAAAGCCTTTGGGTTAAATTCTGCTTCTATCTAAATCAACATGAATCTTCAGATTCCAGTTTGAATGAAGCTAAACATATTCTTGAACTTATGAATAGAGGAAACAGGAAAGAATTTTACTCTTAATAGAAGAAAACAAAATGAAAAGATCTTTCGAGTTCAGAAATAACTTTTCTTATTGCTTCTCTACGTAAAAAAAAAAAAAAAAAAAAAAAAAAAAAAAAAAAAAAAAAAAAAAAAAAAAAAAAAAAAAAAAAGAAAAAAAAATGTAAAAAAAACAAAAAAAAAAAAAAGTTAAGCCAACATGTACTTCCTAATGTTAACTTTTATAATAGTTTTTCCTGATCATTTAGCTGGCTTTGTACAATTGAGCTATAATGTGTGCAGTTGACCTTTCTTCATTTAAATGCTAATAGAGATCTAGGAAAGGTGCTACCACGCAAAAGGCCAACTAATTGTAATAGAGTTGAGACCTTTTGTTTGTTGAGCTGGTCAAACAAAGAAAGGGTTAATTAAAACTTATACTAAATGTTTACAAGCCAGAAGAAAAGGTCAGTGTATTACATGCTAGGTTAGTAAGAAAAGTTCTCATACTAAGATATCAACCTGCAACGTACTTCCAGCAATAAAAGTTACCTATCTGAATTAATTTTTATTGAAAATATTTAAGGATCGGGTACCAGAATGGCTTAACCAGGGCATTTTATCCTTGCTGGTATTTACAATGGCCAAAAAGTGCTTTACTCCTGCAAAGTTGCATCTGGAAGAATACTTGAATTAATTTAAGCATCAAAAATATCTTTTCACTGCCTAGGTTTCCTTTTAATAGCTGGGGATCTGAAAGGGTGGCCTCTGTAAGAAGAGAACAAGAGCTACCCTGTACTAGATGTGGAGTCTTTGAGCCAACTCCAAACTGGAGGACATAGCTGAGCCCTAATAAAGCGCAGAAAAGTGATGAAAGGGCAGAACATGCCACAGAGACTGAAGAGAAAAGCTAGAAGAGTAAGAAGCAGAAGAAGGAACAACAAGAGCAGAACAAAAGGACTAGATATGCCCAGCAACTCATGGAGAACCCACACCAAGGGGGAGAAAACATATCAGAGGAAAAGACCATTAGAGAGAAACAGCTGTATCATGACTGTAACCACCCATACTGCATCTCTTGCCTCTCTGAATGGACCAAGTGCAACCTTCCATGATAACAAGACAGGAGAGGGAGGGAGTCTGGAGAAACTAGGTGAAGTTGAGCCTGATAAAGAGGTCAGAAAGGTGTTTTTCCCTGGTGATCTAACATGCGTTTCTTTTTCATCATTTTTGTTTTCCATTATCCAAATCAGTATTTAAATATTAATTGTCAACAAATTATGCCAAATCCCTCAAGCTGACTTTGTTTATCCTGCAAAAATAATTAGTAAGTGATCTGCCGGGCTTGGCCTCAAATCATGAGTTTTCTCACTAATAATTCTCCCTATTTTCTCCCCCATGAGGAGTGGGGGAGCAGCTGTGTAGGTATTTTAGATGCCAGCTTCAGCCAAATCATCAGAGCAACTTTACAAATTACAGATAGATAAAGGCAATTCCATTTTATATTAATAAAATAAAATAAAATAAAATAAAAAATAATAATAATTTTAAAAAAAGATCCTAAAAAAGTATTTTAAATCAGACTAATCATCCTCTATAAGAAGCTCAGGGTTTGGAGTTCTCTAGGCAAGACAGACAAACCAATCCACAGATTTTTTTGCTAGTATTTCTATGTCAGTCCATAGTTCTGTGGACAAAATTAGCATTATGTCTATTATTTCCTGCCTTTTATGTCATCTTTTAGTTAAGAAGTCCAACAGGTCTCTATGCAAGACCTCCATTTTTTTCTATGCTGTTGTGTAGATACTTAGATTTTTATTTTAGCTTCACAGTAATTTATTGCATTGTGATTCAAAATAGTGATATTTTCAGCGTCAAGGAAGATGATGATGAGGAGAGGAGGGATTACCAAACAGAATTTATCAGGTTTATTGGCTGGCCTCTCACAAGGCTTGCCTATTTATGTTCATATGTTAGAGATGTATGTAAACATAACTAGATATATCACCTAGTCTAGCAACAATAAAAAACTGATGAGTTCGTTAGTTCAGTCTTCATAAATAATTATTTTTTCTGCAGAATCTAGCCTTTCTTTGACATTCTCTGATATGTCTATCCTGAATCACAGCAATGAAATTCTTGAAAATCATTACCCTGTAGCCACGCTTGATAATGTTATATCTTAGGATGATCCAAGAGAGAAGCTCAATGGCTATGTTCAAAAGAGAAATCCATCCTGGTGTTTGAAGAGAATTTTTTAATCTCTGAGACACTGTAGAACTCTGAAAACAGGTCTTAATGAGACTACAAATTCTTAATTAAAAATATATCAGAAATGAAAGGTATGGAGTATCATAACACTGATTTGATATTTCAGAGACTTGAATTGTGAACACAGAAAATTTCATGACCTGGTTTTTGGAAGCAGATGATTCATATACACTTTGAGGCTCAAACAGTTCAAGTCATTTGCAATTCACAGCGCATGTAGTTTAAAATTAGCATGGGTTTTGGAGAGCCTTTAATATTCATAATCTGACCCAGTATTGAAATGTTCTTCAAAAAGATAGAGATTTAAGGGGAAATAATAGAAAGTGATATCAGGAGAATTTGCAAAGCAGCTTTAATAGACTAATTCCAAGTACAGTATCTGCATTTCTGATCATAAAATATTGAAATATATCTAGCTTACCTTGAAATTCTAGACTATTTATTCTATTTTTTTAATAATTACCAGCAGTGATTCAACATGTATTTCAAACACCTGAATTCCTGGATAGATTTACTCCACCATACTTTCAAAATCCTATAGATAAAAGGAAAAAAAATGGCGAGTGAAAAATGAGATTTTTTTATTTCCAGTGACAAGTGGGTGTTTAAAGAAACACAGATATCTTCTAACTAGGTAGAATAAAATATTAGGGGCTTCATTAATAGGAATACTAAATTATTACATCAAATCTTATTTCTAAGTCCTCTGTTTCTTCCAGAAAGGGGGGCAAACTGTCCAGGAAGGCAGCTGTGGGTTGGGACACATTCTCCTGATTATTGAGATGTGGACTGAAATAATCAAATTATTTTTCCTCTAGATTCTGTAAAATTAGTAACAAGCTTTATATATATATATATATATGTATGTATGTATGTATGTATGTATATTTAGCTTGAAATCAACTTATTTCAGAGAGTGCAGGAGATCTCTCTGCATCTAGAGAGTCATCGGAGGTTCCTTTTTTCAGTCAGGCTTCAGTAAATGCACTCTTGCATTGAAGATGGGCAGAGAGTTTGGATGAAAGATGTCACTCAAATACCTACTTACTACGTGTTTTCCTCAGAGCAAGTGTCCAGAATATAAAAGCAATAGGAAGTTAAGTGGCCTTTGTGACTGTTTAGTGAGGCAAAGATTACAGGTATTGAGTTCTCCAGCACAAATGGTGGAATGACTTCATGGTTCACTGATGCTTTCCACTTTCTTAGGAAGCCATATTCTTGATTAGGTAATCTGCTGGTTTATGTTTTCACTGGATGGAAAGAGACTACAGTAAGAGTCTATGAGTCAGAATAAATCATCTTTGGACTGCTGTAGAAGCTCAAGATTCATTAGGAAACTAACAACTTCCTAATATGCTGTGTTTGACTCTCACATCCTAGCCTTCATTTTAGCTGGCACTTGAAGTTCCTTTGTGCATTTAGGGTCAGAAGAACACTCGACAAACTCTACCTATCCCTGTCTTATGTTCATTCATCTTCATAAATATATGATCTGTGCCTCACGGCAACTTCCATCTGAATATCTCTCTTCACTTTCTGCAATTGAGAGAAACTTCTTGAGAAACAAATGTAATCTGTTCACTTGTTCTGTAAACAAGATGCAGTTAACGCAGTCAGATACTTTCTTTTCAAGACAGACAGTGTCAGAGAAGGTCAAACTAAATGATCATAGCAGTCTCGAACATAAACACTATGTCTCTTGCAGCCCAGTTTTTATTGTGAGAGATAAGGAGAAAGCTTTGAGATACACAAATAAAAATAGACTGTTGTGCATGTTAAACCAATATCTGTGCTAACAGAACTGAAAGTGCTGAAATATTACTGCTTCAGGAGCCAGACCAACAGTAATATACCTTTATAATCTGTACGTATATTCAAGCAATTAGAAGCTTCTGTTAACTAGTTTTAATTTTATTTGTTATTGTGTCTGTTTTTAATTTGGAATTGGAACATTTTTCTATTTAGCAGTCCTATGAAATCAAATAAAGCATTCTCATTCCTTCAGTAGGAATAAATCCTTATGCCTTTATCTGAGAAGACAGATTTTGTTCCATTGAAATGAAAAACAATGCTAGGTTTCAGGATGTCATTAGGTTACCTTTGATTCTCTGTCCTCCAAAATGTCAGGCCCTTCATTAGGGTCATAAGAGAACTTTAGAGGCAATTTAGAGATATTCAGGGCATACAATTGTGTGCTGCAGGAGAACTCAGTAGCAGTTAGTTAGCTACCAGGAACTTCCTTGACTTGTGTTTCTTTATGATATTTGACCACATAGAGATTAAAGAATCAAAAGACCCGTAGTCTGTAACAAGTATTTTTATAATGGCTTGCTTTTCAAGCTTTTTGTTTGTTTGTTTGTTTTTTGTTTTCTCCTACAAGAGCCATGAGTAAATCAGGATGTTTTAACAGACAATTTCCTTCTAATTATGTGATTGATTCTTATATTTTACATGAAAATACTTTATCTTCTGATAATAAACAGCAATCATTCCACTAAGAAAATGCAATTGGACTAGAGAGTAATATTGACCCAAGTTATGTTTAAAAAGGCATTGACACACTAGCCACCTAAAATTTACTTGATAATTAACATTATCAGCCTGTATCTATATTCATTTATATCAGAAGAGTGTCCGATCCATCACTCTTCTATCTGAGTAAAACCTGTGAATATTCTATTTGATCATTTCTATCCTTGCAGTGTTTTGGATGTTGATATGTATAGAAACTTAATTGCAATAAAATTGTTTGCACTAGCAAACAATTCATATCACTGTCCACTTTCATTTGATAGGTTGATGTTTGAATCACACAAACAAACAGAGCTCATTAAAAATACAGAAAAGATAAGAAATGATGATGAGGTTTTCATTTTAATTGAAAGAAAACCAGGACTCCAAACAATGGCAGAAAACTCTGAATGAATAAAAGAATGAGCAAACAAATGAAATCCGTTTTTGACAATGAAAAATAGTTTTACAAGCCTAAAGTTTTTAACTTTGATTACAGGGAGTAAGTCAGTGGTGAACACTCATATCTTTCTGAGTTATGAAAACATAGTCTTGAAATGTTTTCAGAAGCTACAGAATAGTGAAATTCTGAGAATGAAATAGAGAAGTGATTTCTGAGTGAAATAGAGAATTATTGCATGTAAGGAAAACTCTATGGTGAGATTTCCAAGTAAATTATATGCGAGACTGCTCCAAAAAAATGGCTCCCATTTTACTGTGTTGGCACAACATCAGAGGTGAATACTGCAGGTGTGACAGCAAAGTTGAAACTTCCCACCAATATTCTGTTACAGTTTGTTTCCATATAGCAGATGATATCTAACATGGAAGTGTGTATGAAGCAGGAGTTCCTCCATGTGGAAAAAACTGCACAAAATTGCCCCCATTGACATGCATAGATGCTTGCTGAAACATTTATGGAGATCATAAAGTGGATGTCAGCACAGTGAGGTGGTGTATGGTGCATTTCAGCAGTGGTAACAGTGTTGTGAAAGACAGGTCACATTACATGGCATCACAGATTTTTATGTTTGTGGCATGGAGGCTCTTATTCGTTGCTAACAAAAAAAAAAAAAGCTAATAATAGCAACTATGCTGAAAAATAGTTTGCTTTTTGTTTGTTTGTTTGTTTGTTTGTTCTCCTCTGATCTTCCCTTGTAAGGACTCATCTGGATACTGCATCCAGGCTTGGGATCCCAAACACAAGGTTCAGAGGAGAGACGGAAAGATGATCAGAATGCAGGGGCACTTGTCCTATGAGGAAAGATTGTAGACTTGGGCTGGTTCAGTCAGGAGAATAGAGGACTCCTAAAACACCTCATTGTGGCCTTACATTAATTAAAAGGAGCTGATAAATGGGAGGGAGACTGATTTTTTGACATGGTCTGATTGTGAAGCCTCATCTGGAGTACTGTGTCCAGGCCTGGGGCCCCCAGTACAAGAAGCTCTTGGAACGAGTTCACAGAAGGATCACTAAGATTATCAGAGGGCTGGAGCACCTCTCCTATGAAGAAAGTTTGAGAGAACTGGGCTTGTTTAACTTGGAGATGATAAGGCTTTGGGGAGACCTCATTGTGGCCTTCCAGTATTTGAAAGGAACATATAAACAGGAGGGGGGGTGGTCATATGGTGATACAAGGATGAATAGTGATAGTACAAGGGGGAATGGTTTTAAACTAAGACAGGGGAGGTTTAGGTTAGATGTTAGTTTTTCACACAGAGGATGGTGATGCATGGAACAGATTGTCCAAAGAGGTTGTGGATGCCCCATCTCTGGTGGCATTCAAGGCTGGCCAGGCTGAATGCGACTCTGGGCAGCCTGGTCTAGTGGCATATCTGCCCATGGTAGGGAGGTTGAAACTACATGATGATTATGGTCCTTTTCAACCCAGCCCATTCTATGATTCTATGATTTTATGATAAAAAAGGGGAGATTCAGATTGGATGTTAGGAAGAAATTATTTTCTTAGAAACTGGTGAAGCACCAGAACATACTGCTCAGAGAAGCTGTGCATAGAATCAAAGAATCACAGAATCACTCAGGTTGGAAAAGATCCTCAAGTCCAACAGCAACCTAATCACACAACCCTCCACTAAATCATGTCCCTGAGCACCACATCCAAACGGACTTTAAACACATTGACTCAACCACTTCCCTGGAGAGCCCATTCCAGAGAACCCATTCTGTAAAGAAGTGTTTCCTTATATCCAACCTAAATTTACCCTGGTGCAACTTGAGGCCATTTTCCCTCGTCCTGTCACCTGTCACCAGTGAGAAGAGACCAGCCCTGCTCTTGCTGTAAGCACCTTTCAGATACTGGAAGAGAGCAATAAGGTCTCCCCTCAGCCTCCTCTTCCCCAAACTGAACAGCCCCAGTTCCTTCAGTCTCTCCTCATAGGGCATATTCTCCAAGCCCTTCATAAGCCTTGTTGCCCTTCTTTGGACCTGCTCCAGAACCAAAATGTCCTTTCTGTATTGAGATGCCCCAAACTGGACACAGTACTCGAGGTAAGGCCTCACCAGTGCTGAGTACAGGGGCGGGATTACTTCCCTAGTCCTGCTCACCACGCCATTCCTGATTCAAGCCAGGATGTCATTGGCCTTCTTGGCCACCTGGGCGCACTGCTGGCTCATATTCAGACAACTGTTCATCAGTACACCAAGGTCCCTTTCCATCAGGCAGCTTTCTAGCCACTCCTCCCTATGGTGCTGCCTGTGGTGTTGCCTGGAGTTGTTGTGACCAAAATGCAAGACCCAACACTTGGCCCTCTTGAAACTCTTGCACTTTGCCTTGGTCCATTGTTCTATCCATGTTCTATTCATGTTCTATCCTGGAGGCATTCAAAACCAGGTTGGAGGGGGCCTGGGGCAGCCCAATCTTGTGGGTGGCAACTCATATCAAAGGAGCTGGAACTAGATGATATTTAATGTGCCTTTCAACCCAAGCCATTCTATGATTTTGTAACTGTGTTTGGTGATATCATTGATATAAGTTGATTGCCCATAGGTCACTTTTAAAAAGATTGCTTTTCTCATAGTAAGTTGTGTTCTTTGTTACCTAAAAATGACTGATATATTCAGAACAAGAGAATAAACAGTTCCTGGAGGACTTTATTTTACAGGTGAGGGGCATTTGTCCCTGCCCTTGGTTTTGAGATTTTTTACTGCTATGATCTTTTCCATGGATAATATACAATAACAAATTTAAATATCTCAAGATGCATTCCTGCAATTCAACTAATTATACTTTGAAATTGTCACAGTGGTCTACATCAAGATCTTGATCTCAAACTATTAGTACTCTTCCAAATCAACTCTTGGCACCATCCAAGGATTACTTACAAAAGGTTGTCCTGCCATTTTTATCATTTTTTAATGATAACAGCAAGGATATGTCACACGGTGAAGGTTATCTTCGCTGTCAGACACAATCCCACGTACATGTAGTATTCATGCAGAATATACACAAAACAAATAAAACTGCCGCAAGAGACATTTCAGTTGTATATAAGATAAAAACCACTTTATCATAGCAATGATAAAGCCCAGGTAAATGTGATCTAGCTTTCAGTCTGACAACAAATTTAGAACTGGAGCTTTCTTCAAATCTAAATGATCCTACTTTTAATTTTCAAGGATAGATGTAGGCTCAGACTGCTCCATGTAAAGAAAGTCTTCTTTAAAAGATCTCTTCCTGCTTTCCATGACAGAAAGAAAAGGCTGTTCCAGTGTCTTTTTCTAGTAAACTCTTCTGGAATTGATATGGCTGTTCAGAGGATCTGGGAAGAGGAATGTATATAGAGTTAGAAGATCTACACAGGTGTTCTGGTTATTTGTCCACAATTATTATTATTATTATTATTTTTTCCTCTCCTATTATTGCTGTTTGGATGTTGTTTCCGGGCAGAATATGACACACAGATATTTCTTATAAGGATTTGCTTGCAGCTAGCATTTGCAGAGAGTTGCTATTAGTTCTCTTGGGCAACTATCTTTCTCAGTCATTCCTTAATGAGCAGTTTTGTTTGAAGAATCTTAGCAAAACTTCTGGCTACTGGAAATGAAGAAAGTAAAAATAAAATAAGTGTTCTCTTGTGAGGGTTGGTAAAGAAAGAAGAAAGTCTTTCATATCACACTGTCTTACCACAAAAAAATCCTGAGAGCTAGAGAAGAAAATGAAAAACAGAACTTTTATTTGATTTTTCCATTAGAAACCCCCAAATATGCTAGTGACTGTAGACTTGAAACTGCAGTCATGTACGTAAAAATATGCAAAAATTTAGCATCATTGATCATAACACTTTCAGTGCCGTATTTCAGTGGCTTTTTATCTTGTCCAGCCAGCTTTTTTTTTTTTTTTCTAAGTACAGCAATTAATTTATAACCTATTTAAAGAAATTGCAAGATCTGAATATAAACACACTGCTTGTTTTGAAATAAACTTCACTGTTTTAGGGAAAATAATGTCTGCTAATGATTTGTGTTACAATTAATGAAAATTCTTACATATTTATTACATTTATAAAATCCTCCAACTACAGATGTTAAAGTAAACTACATAAAATAATAAAGTCTATACTTCAGTGTGCATAAGAGAAAACTAAGGCATAGGACTATGAAATTAGTTTAAAAGTCATAAAATGACCATGTAGCCGAGACACAGAAAGATACCCCATACTCCAGATCCATGGCCTATGACACTGTAATTATTTAATCATCAGCACTGTACAGTTCGTCGTTACTGCTGATCTTTAGCATATGCTCATTTTTCCCATTGATTCATGGATCTAGAATATGTTTTTAGAGTAAGATGTCTTGATTAGCATTAGTCTGAATGATCCCCTTCATGGATGCAGTCTTTAAGTACTGTGAATGTACAAATCAATATATACGTTGACCGCAGATGTAATAAGGATTATGATTAGCAATAAGGATTGCAAGTGCTACCCTGAGATCCACAATATTCTCTTTTAAATTCTCATAGTGGCTTCTTTACAACATAATAATAATTATAAATAAATAAATAAATAAATAAATAAATAAATAAATAAAAAGGGTTATGCTCTCAAGTTATGACTCTGTTGTAGTTTACATGGATGTTGTACTCAGTTTAGTTGTGGAAAATATTTCTACACCAAGGTCTAGATCAGTTCTTCTGTCCACAGAGAAGTAGTCAGAATTCCATGTTCTTTGTGTTATAGATACTGAAGTGAAAATAGGTACTTTTTTTTTTTTTTTTTTTTTTGCTGACTCAGAGAATCTATTGATTCTATTCTCACGTTTATTTATTTATTTATTTATTTATTTATTATTATTTGGCATGATCAGAAATCTTTCCATGAAAATATATACCCAACTATGACCACAAGTAAAATTATTTTAAGCTTAACATATACCTATTTCCTTTCATGGAATTATAAAATAAATATTTATTAAAAAAATTAAGTTTGATGGGACCTCTGACAGTCACATTTTTCAAACCCTTAGTCAAAGTGGGGCCAATTTCAAAAGTGTATTAGATTGCTCAGGGTTTGATTCTTTTTTGTTTGTTTGTTTCTCCATTTGAGTTCTTTATTTCTTCTGCCTTCCACTCCATTTTTTTAAATATTTATATTTATTTTCTCCAATTTCTCTTTTTTTTTTTTTTTTAATTTTTCTCTCTATAGTATCTTTTATATTTCTTTATCTGTTTTTCTAATATATTTCAACTGCAAATTTATTCGCTGAGTTCCTCCACCAATATTTCCTTTCTCCTGTCTTTCTTGATTTCTTGTTTAATCTTTCTATCCCTTATCCCTTCCTTTAAGTTATTTATTCTTCTTTTTAGCTGTCTTTCTCTCCTTTCTTCAGTTGAATTTCTTCCACTGTCTGGTCTTGTAATCATCTTCAAACAATTTAAAGGCCACAATTATTTTTAATGACTGTGTCTCTGTTAGCATTTGATAAAATAATATTTTATGCTAATTCTGTATAAATATTTCACTGTTCTTTCTTTATGTTTACCCCCACTGAATTCTCCACATTCCTTTACTGCTTCCATGAAGTAAAGAAGGTACAGAAATTATTAGATTATACAGGTACAGGCACAGTCTCAAAAATCAAAAAATGTCTTTTGAATACTGCTATCAGACTGTCCTTTCAGGGATTAGTAAAGTGCTTGTATGTACACAAGGAATATGCACAACATGAACTAAAGTCATCTCCATGAATAACCTCCAATACTCTGAAAATGACTAGTCTTCCAGAGCTGAAAATTATGTTTAAGTGAACACACTAAAGAGTCATGCTTAGATGCATCCATTATGTCAACATGTTTTTGAATCAATTTATTTTATTTATTTCATTCATTTACTTCAATACATAGTAGCAATCTCTTTCCCATTGCCCTATGTGAAAAAGTAGTTCTTTTTCTTTCAGTCTTTGCCTGATTTTTTCTCTTGTTCTTGCATTCTGAGAACTAATGAATGATCATTCATTTTTTCTACATTCATTAAGTCGTGGAATTTCATGCTGCAAGATGTGTCAATTCTGAGCATCTGTATGGTTTTGAGGGTAGAGTGGACAAGGTCATTGAGGATAATTACTTCTGTAGAACCTATCTCCATCTCAAGAACACCCTGAGCTGCAATTATTGCAGTCTTGGGCAATAGTAAGAGAAAAATCATGCATACTAACCCTAATCTTATACTCATTACTGGACCTCTATGATCATTTTCAAACATTGGATATAATTTTAGATGAACCTTTGCTATGACATTGTAATTAATGTTGTACTCCTATCCAAGATTTCATCTTTCCCTTATCGCTCTTTGGATACTACTCAAATTTTTAGCTAAGCTTCTGACAGGGAATAATCTCAGCATCTCCTTATGTATCAGAGAAGGCTTCTTCATGAGAAGAATCTTGTAAAAGCTTCAGGGAAGGGGACAGTGTGCTAATTATCAAATGGCAGTCTATGGGATCACCTGGCCTAATTGAGATATACAATTCTTTGTTAAATGGGTCGGCCACGGGTCAAGAGAACAGGTGGTTGAGCACAATTTCATAACAGCCTGTTTAATATTTGGCTCTGAAATTTCCCTGAAGTTGTGGGAAGGAGGGACAGGATCATTATCAAAAGATTGCTTGGAGAGGCAGAATTTATACTGGTGGGGAAACTGCTAATTACTGTCTAATCTTTCCAATTTGGGCAGCAATAAAATTTAAATAAGATTGGCAAGTAGCAGGATGGCTTTCTGAGGCCACCCCCATACTGTTTCCATCCCTGTAGCCTGATGTCAGATGCAAGGCTTCAGTCTGGATCTTCATCTACTGTTTCATAAATTGTGACTGTTTAGTGTTGCATAATTACAAGCCACTGGATTGAAAAGATTAAAACTGAAATTGTCAGATTTCTAAACACCTAAACTATGTTGGTATTTGGATCAAAATGAGTAGATATTTGTTTGTTTGTTTGTTTGTTTGTTTGTTTGTTTGTTTTTAAATTCACAGTCAGTTCTGTACATTCCCAAAGTATTTGCATTAGCATATTATACTTTCTAACTGATGTAAGACTTATGAAAATTCCCTGAGTTGGCTAGTGAAAACTCTTGGCAGGATGAATTATAAATTGCAATATGCAATATGGAAAGCCTGGGTTTTTCAATTAGCCGCTCCTTTGTTGTGCAGCCATTTTAAATTTCTGCAATGCTTTGTACCACAGCACTCAAGCTCAGCTAAGGTATTAGATGCTGTGCATGTGCAAATGAATGATGCTAAAAGTCTGTGCAAGATTGGTTAAAGATACGATGATCCATATTGACATTTTAATTGAATAACTTTATTTTTATATGCAATAAAAACAGATCTAATCCAATTATAGTGTCAAGTCAGTTTCTATAGTGTAGTGAAAAGAGAATTTGCCATAGGATTGACAGAAGAGTAGGATAGTCATATGTACTTGAACCATGTTCAAAGTTAATCATCTTTTCATTCTAGCAACACTGTAAAACTGATCACATATATACTTATTTTTCTTGGGTGAGAAATAAGTTGCATTTTACTTGCTTTTCTAATTGAATTTAGAGAAAGATATTGAAATACTTGAACACAACGATTTTTCCATATTTCATTCCAATATAGTCTGTGAAAATAATAATATTATTATTTAATATTTGAGAGTCTTGTTAAAAAGTTTAATTTGTCTAAAAGAACAGTCCTGCCAAGCGCCAATCTGTGATTTTTTTTCCAGTTGTGCTCCACTTATAATGTAAAATAATACTAGGTATGTCAGTACAACAGACTCCACTTAATTTGTACTTGGAGTCCCTGTAGTCTCCAATAACTTCATCACCTTACCTGGGCCAAGAAGTCTATCTATTCCTTGTCTACACTAAGATTGACGCTTAGATGGAAGTAAGTGTTTAATTGTCACAGTTAAGCAGAAGAGTTCCTTCTTTCCCCCCTACCCTTTTTTATTGTTCTTGATATTGCTGAGCTTAGAAGTGGACACTAAGATGCAAAAACCCTGTTCAAATGCTTAAACTAACCTTTGGTTTTCCATTTAAGTAATTTGCCTTGGACAGTTTTTGTCATTATTGTTCTTTTCTTTTTGTTTTTCTTACACCAGCTAGTTACAGCATAGACCACTGGGTTTGATGATCTTAAAGATTTCCAACTTAAATAATTCTATGATTCTGTTGGCACAAATTTGATTTGTGTGAGCGTAATGAATTTTCAAAGCATATTTGTATAAAGAATCTTATAGAATCTTATTTTTATAATCTTGATAAATCATGTTTTCTTTCAGGGATTCGAAAATGTAACAATTTTTGAATAAAAGATCCTTATGAATGACTCCATTTTCTATTCCACTGAGAAGAAGCTTGCGTGTCATTCCTAAACTGGTTTCATGGAATGAGTTTGTCAAATATTCCTCATTCAGTGGTAACAGCAGGGGAAAAAAAAAAAAAAAAAAAAAAAAAAAAACAAAAAAAAAAAAAAAAAAAAAAAGCAGATACTCTTGGTATTCCATTAGAGAGGCCTCCTGCTATGAGTCAGCAAGCGAAAGAGCCAGGGCATTCATTAATGGAGTTGTCACATTAAAGGATGATTATCTGCCAACTTTCTGGCAAGGCCAAGAAGGTCCTTTAAAAGGAAGTCACAGGACAGGTAGCCATTTATTTTCTTTGTGGTTCTTGTGTACTACATGGTTGGCTTCATCACTTTTTGTTTTATCTTGTGAAAAAATAACTGTGATTGGTGTTCTTCATTGTAGGAGGAAAAAAAAAAATAGTATAACAGTAAAAAAAAGCTAAAAAAATAAAAATTGCTATCAGTGGAAACCACATAGCAACAGCTACATCTATCTTGAGTTTAACATCTCATGGAGATTAATCCTTCATGGCATATAATGACGAAAAAATCAAAGGTTTACTATGAAAAAAAAAAAAAAAAAAAATCCAGCTTCCTTAGGGAAATTTTTTTTATAAAACTGTGAGACAAGATTTTAAAACATGACCAATGTTTTCAGTTGTCTATATTTCTCAACTTCCCTATATTATCCAAGAACAATGTATAGTTCGTTCTTAAAATAAGCAAAAAGATATCAGAAAATTTAGTTCAGAATATGAACTGCAGGATGGATTTAAAATGATCACAACAAACTTCCAATAATGTTGGTCATATGCCATTTCCGTTATATTAATATAATGCCAACACCGCTTTTTCCTCTTTAAAAAATACATGTTTTTCTTATTATTAATCTACTAATGTTTGTGGGTGTTATATTGGTAAACATGTATGCAATAAATAAAAGGCAGAGAGAAAAAAAAAAAAAACAAACAAAACCTAACACAGAGTTATCTTAAACATCTCTTACTAAATATAATATAATGAAAACAAATGGACATTTTGATTAAATAGATATCATTAATGCTGCATGTTATGATCTGAACTCAGAGTTTAATTATCTAATTAAGAGGAAAAGAAAATCATTAAGGTCTATGGAACCAAATAATTCATTTTAGGGGAGAAACAGAGGAAAAAAAAGATGTCCTGTTAATTGCAAAATGTGGACAGCTTGTAGCACCTAGGAGTAAATCTTGCTGCAAGATGTTACATCTCGCTATACGAATACAGCAGGTGGTGGATGAATCATACCAGCTTCATGAAGAATTACTGAGGAAAAGACTGTCATTAATGGGTAGAGCTCCAGACTGAGAATCAGGTCTCCTGAGTTCCATAAACAGTTCTCTGTCTGGCGTTTGGCAAATCAGTCTCTGTTTGCTTATCTGTAGAATAATCATATTATGGTATTCAAGCCCTTAAAGAATTTAACTAGGTTTTCTGGTCTGTTGCTGCATGATGTTGCCAGATGAGAGCAAGGAAGTTCCCCACAGTCATCTCAGACAGGATGAAAGCAAAGCAGAAGTCCCATGTACTATCATTCTCCCAGCATAATGTAGTCTGAGATTTCATTATGTGCACATGTAACATAGCAAGTAGTAATAAGATTTGTATTCAGTTCAGAATGTTTTTGTAGGAGGAATACCAAGTCTTTAAAACATTTCCCATCAAGTGTAATGACTGTATGATAAGGTAAGATTGGATTAACTTATCTCCCGGGAATGAGTATTATTTTTAGGAAAGAAATCTACGTATAATGATGGCCTTAGTGAGAAGCATTGGAAAACTTTTTGCTTATCTTAGGGGTCCTACAAGACAGAAGGTTTTGGTTTTTGTTTTTGTTTTGGGTTTTTTTGTTTTTTTGTTTTTTTGTTTTTTTGTTTTTTTGTTTTGTTGTTGTTGTTGTTGTTTTGTTGTTGTTGTTGTTGTTGTTGTTGTTGTTTTTAATTGGTGGAATATTTGAAGGATCAAAAAAAGACAAGATAATTGTATAGTTCAAACTACTGAAATATACGTAGCCCTATAGAAATATGTAGGCCTATATAAATTTCTGTAGAGAGAGAACATTAGTGTTATTAGTTTTTCTGCAGCACAAGAGGTTAAAGGTCCAGATTTGAAACTATGAGAATTCTAGTTTCAAGTTATGGATATGACCTACTTTTCTGAAATACAAGATGTATGTATCACATACCATAAGCAAAGTTAGATTTCTGATGATATGCTTCAAGAGATCGTCAGGGAATGTGCAATACAAGGAAACTTGACTATGTCTACAAAATATAGAACCAAAAGGATATTTGCAGTCATTCTCTGTTTTTTGTTGGTGGTGTTGTTTGTTTTTTGTTTTGCTTTGTTTTTCTTGCTCTTTGGTTTATAGTTTGGGTACGAGTAAATACCTCATATCAACTTCTATGAAGGAAAGCCAATTAAACACAACAGATTATGCAGAAGTATCAAGTAATGAGTAAAAGCAAAATTCTAAATTTGAATCAGTAGATGCCAAGTGTAATGAATGAAGATTGGAGACTGGAGAATAACTTTTTTTTTTTTTTTAATAATAGCTCAACAGGAAGCCACTGAAGTGAAAGTAGCTACTGGGATTACTACATGGGAAACAGCTTGAAATAGCTACAGCTGCATGTATTTTTTTTACTAGGAAAAGATTTCAAATATGTGGAAAAGTCCATCCAGAGAACAGCTGGGGATACATGTAGCCAAGGCAAAGCTGAATCTGCAGAGGGAATTTGAGGGATGGGTTGATTTCAGATGCTAAGATTTAAATAGCAGAAGTTCGTAAGAATGGTCCATTATCTGGACTGAATAATGAGCCATGGCTTTTGGGGGCAGGGAATTTGCTTCCTGAGTATCCAAAACCAGGTGTTGCTGACTTTTTTCTGTGGCTAGTACCATCTGTTCTGTGCCCAACAGAACACTTCAGCCCAAATCATTTATTTTACAGCTGTGGATGCAAAGGTAAGTGATGTTCTGTGGAAGGCAATCGTAACACGGAATGACTGGCTTAAAAAGAATGGAGGAGGATGAGTATTTAGGAAGATCTGGACTGGGGAGAGCTATTATAAAAGCATCAGACTACCTATTTTATAGTCTGTATAAAACATCTGCATGTGACTGCACTCCCTCTCCAAACCTGCAGATAAGTTCTGTTTGTTGGCTACTGCGCTGGCAAATACAAAATGGGAAAGCCTGTGCCAGCTTTTTGCAGATGTTTTTGAGCTGCTGCTGATTCATCTTCAGGATATACCACCTTTGTGTGATAGTGGCTTTGAGCACACTTTATGGGATTTTTTTTTCCTTTTTTTTTTTTTTTTTTTTTTTTCCCCTTTCCCCCATTAATTAAGGTTCTTACTCTCATCACTCTCTATTGTATTTACCTGAAATATGCCACAAGTGCTTTTGCTTCTGTCCCCATTCATGTTGACTGACTGTGTCCCTGAATTTCATGCAAATTTCTCTAATATTTTATTTTATATTAGGTCTCAGAAATGCTTACTGCAATTCACGCACTGCAGTTTACAGCTGTATCCAGCAGGAATGATGCACAGCAGGTACAACATGTAACTTCCTCATTTCCTTCTGCTGACAATTTCACTTTCTCATTCGTGATCAGTTCTTCCAAGACATTTTCAATCAGTGATAGCTAAACACTAGTGGGTTGTTGTAAGTAACTCACAAATCAGAATTATAATCAAACATTGTTTGTTTATTTATTTATTTTGTTTGTTTGTTTGTTTGAAATTTTAAAATTTTCTTAAAGGAAGAAAACCTTTATTAAACACACACACACAAAACAAAACAAAACAAACAAACAAAAAAAATCTAATCATGCACTCTTAAATTAACTATGTTGCTAAGATTTGAACAGCTGCTAGAAAGGATACCAGAGGCAAACTTACTATGTTTAATTTATGGATGGTGTGGAAATGGCTGGCTAAACAGGAACCAGGAGACTGAAAGCACAAATGTATAACTACTGAGTTTCCAAGTTTATTTGCTAGACACGGGGTTACCCTATTTCTAGCCTCACGGATTTGCAACAGGGATGAGAATAGTTCTCATTTTTTTCTAGCAACTCCCTTTTACAGTGAAGAATCTAAAAGTCTGTCTGAAGATTCTCAGTTGTAATCTATAGATAGGGATTTTCTCGTTCCAGGCAAATCTTAGGAATTTTTAAAGGAATGTTTTAGCAATCATCACAAAACAGAGAATATTTAAATGCAATTTACCTATTTCATCCAGGCACTTCTCCATAAACTCATAGACAATCATTAGTTACACTCTATTTCCCATATGTTGAAATGTTAGCAGAAGTATTTTCACTGTTTTTTACTCTTTTTTTCTTCTTTTTTTTTCTTTTTTTTTTTTTCTTTTTTTTTCCTCTTTTTAATTGTGAAAGTGTCTGCATGTCTATTGCTGTGGTTGATATTATTCTGCTTAATATCTTCCTAACACGCAGGGAAACTTACCTCACACTAGATTTTGCATTTGAGTCACCAAAACTCACATTGATAATGTACTCAGTCCTGAAAAAAAAACTTATAAACCTGCTAAATGAGGGAGTAAAAAGAGAATACCATTTTCAGATGAATAGAGATAGTTAAGTAGTACAGTAGACAAATATTTTCGCTGTTTGTGGGAGAAGAACAAGAAACACTTGCTTTTGCAACTGTTGAAACTGCCCTGTGAAACAGAGATGCAGTGGTAGTGTGCTCAGTGTGTTTTGGTAACTTAAGGAATCTGGAATCACCATCCTTAAAGATTTTATTCATAGGTTTAATAAGTATCTCTCAGGCATTACCTAGCCATATGACTTTACTTCAGGTATAAAAAACAACTAGGAAAGCTCTGGAAGTCAGTTCCAATACTGGATTTCTATGGTTCTGCAAAAATAGGACAAGAATAAGATATCTGGACTGTTCTTGAATTTTCACTGGCCATTCTGTCAACTCTTGTCAATTGCTGACTTAGTGCAGCCCTTGTACAAATAGAACATTACATTCTAGAACACAATGCATTTTGAATTCTCTTAAGCTATTCCAATGAAAGATTTTTATTTTTTTTTTTTAAGTAAAAAAAGAAACAAACTTTGCTAATTTTCAACAGACCTGCTTACATACAAAACAGAAATCATCATGCAAATTTATTAAGAAACAAAGGAAACACATCATCTCCTTCTGGAAAACACAATGCCTGGAATTGTTGAATCATTCCACATTTTAATGTGCAAATTTGTTCCTTTGCTTTTTGTTGAAAGGATCAAACCATTTGGTATTTTCTCTGAGACATAAATGCATTAAGAAAGATGCAGTATAATTTATTAAAATGTATAAAGGGAACAAAGAATAGGATTAATTTTCTTCTTCTCTTTTAATTCCAGGGGCACCACTAGGGCATTTAATATGGGTTAAAACAGATTCAAAGAGCTTTTCATTAGACATTTAACATAAATGACTAAGAGCTTAATCAGCACATACCATTTAAATGCATTGAATGGAGGAATTGGACTGTACACTGCATTATAATTTATAGAGTTTTGTTTTTGATTACATAAGGGAAATACATTTTGTATGCTTTAAAAATATTCTTTTGTGGTCTAAAAAAATAGTATAGTATAGTATTATTGTTCAGAAAATAGTGTTTCAATTTGGTAGCAAAGCCTAAAGTCACCCGAGTGGAAAAGATAACTAGCAAATTCCTTTAAGTCTTGTAGTTTGTGGGTTTTCTCTTCAAAAACTACTTTTCTTCTAGGCCTGATAATGAACACTCCCTCTGCTTTCTATCCTATGTTGCTTGCACATTCTTTTCAATGACTTAAAAAAAAAAAAAAAAAAAATCGACTTGTGAATACTTCTGAAATGCAGTTTAAACAGAATTAGAAAAAGCATCACTACGCGGCGCTTGCAGTGCGAGAAGCAAAGCAATGCTGAAAGCATGTTTTGTTTCTTTTCTTTTTTTTTTTTTTTTTTTTTTTCCCAATCATTTAGTGATAGTATAAAAGTAATTCAGTCCCCACTTAAACAATACCTGGGGTAACTTTGTGTGTATCATCTGTTCCATCAGAGATCATTATAGGAAATTAAACTGCTGCAGAGGCAAAAGAGCGGATCCTATTTTAAGGAACTTTATCAAAATGTTAAGGAAGGATAATATTCTAAAGAGCTTTCTTTTTAGTTTCTGTTTGCCTTCAGCAATACTGCCTATTACAATTGCTCTTCAAACTGCAGTTAGCTTCCCTTTTAACAAAAGGCATTGTTTTTCCCCTATGCTCTCATTGCTCTCATATCTTTGCAAGAGACAATAAAGTATCTCTTCTTATTCAGAAACACTGAGAGCTCTTATCAGCAGAAAGGTAAGAAAAAGGAAATATCTCAGCAATTGAGTTTTTTTTTTTTTTTTTTTTTTTTAATACTATGCTTTATTTATTTATTTATTTTTAGCAGGTCAGCAAAATAAAAAAAAAAAAAAAAAAGAAGAAGTCTACTGAGATGCTATTCCTTATTGTTAGGAGAGCTTGAAATCAAGATAAAGCACTTATGCTCTCAGAATGCATGCATACCTCTGTTTTAAACTTGCCCTTTCTTTCTTTGTTTTTGTTTGTTTGTTCGTTTGTTTGTTTTCTTTCTTCTGTCTTTTTTTTTTTTTTTCCCCCAGCCCCCACTGGAAAGATTTAATGTATTTTTATAATTGTAGTGTGCTCCCCTCTTCCTTTCCTTACAGATTTCATCTACAGTACTAGGAAAAACAAAACAAAGCAAAAACAGTCTGTGATAAATGAAATATGTGTTTATTTTTATTTTACATGAAAATGCACATCTGTGTAGCTGTACATCTGTGTAATTATATATACTGCTTACAGAATTAGAGAATAATTCAGACTGGAAGAAATCTCTAGAGGCTATCTGGTCCAATCCCATGCTCAGGCAGGGATAGATAGTGTAGGTTGCCCAACTCCATGTCTGATAATGAATAATATTTGCATTCATCAACCAGTCTTGGACAGCCTTACTGAGCAGCCCTCACAAAGTCTTTGCCATGGTACCACCACTGATTAAAAGCAGGGGTAATGGGAACTTCATCAGGAAAAAGACAAACCTCCTTGTTCATATGACTACCGTATGACCTTTATGATCCTATCAGACAAGTAAATTGTGGTCTGTCTCTAAACGATCTTATATGAATAGTCACTCGTGCATGCACACACACTCGTATGGACAGAGACAAGGATAGAGCCTGTAAGAAATGCTCTGAGGAAGAGTAAAAAAAAAAAAAAAAAAAAAAAAAGTGAGAAAAAATATTATGAAAACTGACACAAAAGAGGAAGGACTACTGATTCTGGGGCATAGTTCCCTGAGACCCATCAAGAACCCCACATTGGAGCAGTTGTATGTTTCTGAAAGAAGATGCTGCCTGTGGGAAGGATTTATGCTGCAACAGAGAAAGTGTGTGAAAGATGGAACAGCAGAGAGCAGCTGCTGAGTATGGACCACAGCCTCCATTCTTTTTGAGGAATGAGATGGAATTTTAGTGTGAAACTTCTTTGGGAAGGCAGGATGGAAGGAGATGTACTATTTTAATTGTGCTCTTGGTTTATCACTGCTTAAGTCTGTTTCAGTGAATAATAAATTGAATTGGTTTTACCAAGATAAGGTGTGTTTTGCCACTGATAGCAACAGGTAAATGATTTCCCTGTCTTTATCTTGACCATAAGCAGGTTTTCCCCCCTAACCCATTGAATACTTACAAAAATTTACCTGGGGATTCTGAGCACCTAGAACTGATGCTTGCCTCAAGACCACTTGATGTTGTGAGACGTTTGTGGATATAACACCATTTCCATTAACATTCTCCAGGGTTTGCTAGAAATGTAATTCTACAACATGCATTGCAAGACTTGACCTTCTAGTAAGGAAGGGTATTTTGTTCATAGAACACAGCAATAGATTTCTTAGTAATAAAAATTATTGTCTGACTAAGCCTAAGAACAGCTGTTTTCAACTCACTTTATCAAAATAAAAAAAATATCAAAGCTACCTGTTTTTTAACTACTTATGATGATAATCATTCTCTGGTTTTGGTGATTGTAATTTATAGATTTCTTTTTCCTTTATCTTTGTTTCCTGGGCAAATATCAAATGTATGTCTATGTATGCTTCCTGGTTTTGTTTGTTTGTTCGTTTGTTTGGCTTGGTCTACAGCTGATTTTTACACTTGTCAAGATAAATGATCATTTTATTTAATTTATTCCTGGACTTCTCTTTATAAATAACCTTTTTGTTTCTCCTAAGTATAGCACTAGTAAGGTGGGTTTTTTTTTTTTGTTTTTTTTTGTTTTTTTTTTGTTTTTTTTCATTAAGTCTGCTTTTATGCATTAAAAGGGGGATGAAGAATGTGCTATATTTTGTGATTTCAAAATGATTTTCCCCTTTTTTGCATTTTTTTTTCTCACTCATCACAGACATATATTTTCTTTTTACTCTCATGTTGCTATTTTGTCAGTGATGACAATATGGAAATCTACACATATTGGTATTCCAATAGAGATTTGCCTAGCCAAACAGAAGAAAAAAAAAAAAAAAAAATTATGTGAATACAAATGTATTAACTGCAAAGATAAATCACAACCTGCAGGCAACATGAATTAAGCTGAGGAAAGAGAGGAAAAGATCTGGAGTGGAGAGCATGGCTTGAAACCAGCTGGAGTCAAAAGATGGAACATCACACACAGAAATAGGGAAACATTTATAAGCATAACTTTTTAGTATCACACAAGCAGAAAATGTAGTGATTCTAAACCAAGCAGGCCCACAACCACACTGCAGTGGAGAAGTTTTATTGTCTTTGGAAATCGTCTCTGCTCATTGTCAGCCTTTTTACAACTCTACGTTGGTTTTGGGGTCTTTTTCTTTCTTCTGCTACTCCTTCTTATATACTTAAAAAAAAAAAAAAAAAAAAAAAAAAGTTTAAAAAATATGAACTTAGGAAAAGCCAATTTCATGTGCTGTTAATTTAATTCCCAACATAAAACCTTACTTCTTCTGATGGAAAATGAAATTACCCTTTCTACATCCGTTTTATCTGTCAATTAAATTCTTTTTTCCTCTATCCTCCCCTCAAAGAAAAAAGAACATGCACATTATTGGTTATATTTTCCGTACTTGCATCAAAATGAAAATGGGAAGAGATGGCATTAACTACAGTAAGTACACAAAACCTGCTTGATTATAATGTAAAGATGCTGGAATGACAACCCTGGAGACTTTGAATCTCCTTTGTGAGCTTGTAGATGTCTAGGCTAATTTTCATTTTCCATTTGCCCTGGTATTGCATGGCAAAGCAGTTTTAATAATGGGGCTTTTAGCAGCGTTAACTATTAACCTTTCTGTTCTCTGGTATCTTTAAGAAATGGCTTTTGGAGGCAGCTTTCTCAGCCTGAATCTGTGTGAAAAAAGATAGGGAAATGAAATGCATCTTTTGGGCAGAAAGAGATGACGTTCTTTGTGATTCAGTGTGAACAATTAATTTCAGGATCATATTTGTCTCAACTTCAGGTTGTCATTATTTGACAGGCATGAAAAAATAACCTTTTTTTTTTTTGTCTCATTTGGTTATTATTTGTATTATCTTGGAGCTGACTGGAAAATAGAATATGAAAAAGATTTTCAAAATTGAAGAATGTATGGCAGCTTTTGCTTTATAGACAGTTTTGATTGCTTGTGCATTATCTGAACAGAGACAAAACCACTTTCCAGTACCAAATATATTTATATATATAATTTTCAGCAGTAACACTGAGAAGAGTAGAAAGCAGATCATATTGTTTGTTGAGCAATAGAAAATCCTGTAGCTGAGCCACAACATTTTCTGTGGTGTAAAGAGATCTGAAATCCTACTGTCTTTCTGGGGGATGAAAAACACATTAGGTAAACTAACTATGAGGAAATACTACTTTGCTGATATTTTGCAGCATTGATGGGAATTAGCACAATAAGGTGCTGGGAGGTATCTCATGCTAAACCTTTTTATACCAGTCCAAGATATTACCATAACCCAATTTACAGCCACTTTTAGCTGGAATAAGTTCCACTAAATTTTCTTTTCTTTTACATTTTAGGTTGGAAGGTTTGCATAGTGTGTATGAGTCAGAGTGTTTGTGCAAAAGTATAACTTAAAACCTCTGCAGGAAGATATGCCATAGGATGTCTGCCACTTGCTCTCTTAGAGATATTTTCAAGGAGGATATCTGTTCTCCCATCTTTTGTCTTGCTGATCTTGAGAAGTGTCAAACAAGACATGTTGAGATATCTTCTGTTTGTATATGTAAGAAATGGAGGGAGTCTGAGTTCTGTGCATTGCTTAAAGGTGCTGTGAGGGACATTTTCTGGGTAAGCTTTTCATGTGCTTTAATGGAGAGTCTGCATTGTTGACTGCATCTAAGTTCTTAATGATGATTCTTATGTATGGTGTTATAAACCAGAATTAGTGGTATGAACAAGAATTGGTTGAGTTCTGCCAAAGCAAAGGTATGAGATATGATTGTCCTCTTACATTTTAAAAATTAAAGTACAATTCTGTTAAAGTCAAAAGTAGAATTATACCGGAGGAAAGCTGGAGTGATTGAAAGTAAAATCAGGTCTACAGCTTATAAAGTGCAAGTATAAGCAGCATCACTTTTTTTTTTTTTTTTTTTTTTTTAACCTAAGTATATACACCTGGAAGGCATTCAAAGCATGTACGTGCAGTTATTTGTTACTCCTGAAATGATTAAAGTAAATCACATTGTTTGTTTGATATGAAAAATATGTTGTACATATGCTTCTATTTTTCTCATGCTCTGCCCTCTATGCTGCATTTTGTAGCATAATCAAAATGCAAAATATATTTTGAAAAATTAAATGAGAGACACATGTGTGAATCATGAGGTTTATTTGCATGTTTGGCCCTTGCATTCATTAGAGATTTTAGTTTTTCCGGGAGGAAAACTGTCACATTTACATATTCTTAGACAGGCATGCAAATATTAGTCAGAAACTATAGTTTATTCAATACATTACAAGCTCCTGGGCTGCCAAACAGTAATTTCAGTTCTTGAGTAATATACCTTCTTGGAAACCTGGCATAATAACACTGTATTATAGTATTGCCCACTAGGACCACTTAAGATTTGGTCAGGTTTTCCATTACTGATTTTTACGTTCTGGGCCACGTACACTGTATGTCAGCTGTATAAATTTGTTAACCAACGTGTGTGGTCTCAGTCTCTAAACAAATTTCTTTTGCAGATTTCAGCAAGTAAAGTCACAGAAGGCTATTCTAAAGTTTCATCTGGACCAAGGCAGACACAGAACCAAAGTAAAGAAAACCACTGAATGCCAGCCCTTTATGTGCTTTTTTGCATTTGTCAACTAATGCATTGATAGGATTTACTACTGTGAATGCAAATAGACAAGCACCAGCTATTGCAGTTCGTGTTGTAGACAAGCATCTCAAAGAACTTAGGCGAGGAAAATATGCTTTCAGTAATCCTTGCCATTTAGAAAATAAGTGTCTGTACTCTATCTCAAAAGTGAACTACAGCGTTTTATGTACATATTCATATTGGGCTTAAATTCATGAACTGGTATACCGCAATTGAGATTACCCCTCAGAAAATAAACTGAGAAAATAGTTTATAGTTTATATCAGCTGAGTACCTTTTCCCCTCCCCAAATATCAAGTAGAGCATATTATAACTGTTAAATGGGTAAATTTTGGTTGGAGACAAGGTCAATGTTAAGTCAGCCTGGTAGGCTATTTTAGCTTGAGTAGATTCTTGACCTTAAGTCCCAACAGTTTCTACCCAGTGTAAGAGGAATGGCATAATTAGTATCATATAAGACTACCTTTGGCTGTTATGCTTTTGGTTTTGGAGCAAGCAAAGACAGTTAAACTTGCATAATGAAAAACTGATCTCAGAACAGATGAAGATAGATCTCCTAATTGGGAAATGTATTGATTAGACTGTGGGGACTGAATTAACCAATAAATTCTTCTAATTAATACTAAAGGTGAGGAAAGTTGATATACTTGCACACTTTTCTTTTTCTTTGGACTAAAATATTAAGGCCTATAGTATTCAGTACATATCATCACAAGAGCTTTGTGCTCCAAGCAACTATTCAGGTCACATTTTCGTTACACCAGTTGGGGAACTGGGACGAGACAGTTTCTACTATTCACGGAATTCATGTAATGCATTAACACAAAAGCAAGATTTTGAGCACTAGTTGTGCTACCAGGAAGATTGTGCAGAAAATCTTGTCATGGCTAAGGGGGACGAAATTGATAGCTCATGGATATCTGTAGCATATTTGAAAAGAGATACTTTTCCTTAGCAGGAAATTTATACATTTTTCCTGCTTTTCATAAACCATATCTTCTGTCCATTAAGACTGCATGAAGTTTTTTAGTATGCAGAGGGGTTGCACATGCAGAAATCTGCTGTTTTCTAAATACACACTAATAGGATGAATTGTAAATTCTTTGAAGGGACTGTTAGAGTCTAGGATTTCATGATCCATGGATTTGGGACTTCTGATAGTTCAGACTGACAGCAATGAAGTTGCCAAGAGAAGCCTGAGGGCTAGCAAAAGGGATTTGGGGGGACTGGGGTTGTTTGTGGAGCAGGAATACAGGTAGTATTTTCCTCTATCCCTTCAGTGGCAGGGAGGGGTACTGAGAGGACCAGGAAAACCCTTCTGATAAATAAGCTAAGAGGCTAGTGCCATCACTGGAATTCTGGTTATTTTAACCATGGTTGACCTGGTAGCTGCCCTGAGGGCTGCAGGTGGGATCCACCTGGGTCAAAGTGGGTAGAAGATTCTGGCCTGGAAGCTGTCTGAGATCAGTGACAGAACTTTTAATTAGGTTTGAACGAGGAAGGTGGTGATAGCAAGCAAGCCTACCCATAACAAGTTGTGGGGTAACGTAGCTAAGTTAGAGGGTCAAGGTTCTAGAGGGAGCCCTCAACCTGTTGCATCTTATGATGATGAAGATAGCAAAGAGATAAAAAGTAACTACAAAGGAATTAAGAAGTTATCCTCCAAGAAGGTGACAAGATCATCTGCCTAGCTGAAGTGCCTCTACACCAACACACACAGCTTGGGAAACAAACAGGAGGAGAAGGAAGCTCATGCTCCTGGAAAACCACAATATAGTTGCTATCACTGAAAAGAGGTGTGATGGTTCCCATGACTGGAATGTGGCTATTGACAGCTACAAGCTGTTCAAAAAGAACAGGTAAGGAGGGGGGGGGGAGGAGACACCTCTTGTGAGACCCCACCTGGAGAACCGCAGCTAATTCTGGAGCCTCCAACACAAGAAGGACATGGAGCTGTTGGAGAAGATCCAGAAGAGGGGCATGAAGATGATCAGAGGGTTGGTGCACTTCTCCTATGAGAACAGGCTGAGAGAGCCTGTTCTTTTCCAGGACTGAGAGAAGGTTTTGAGGAGACCTTATAGCAGCCTTCCAGTATCAGAAAGGAGACTACAGGAAAGCTGGGGAGGAAATTTTCATAAGGCAGGTAGCAATAGGATGATGAGAAATGGCCTTAAACTGGAAGAGAGTAGATTTATACTAGATATCAGGAAGAAATTGTTTACTGTGAGGGTGGTGAGACACTGAAACAGGTTGGCCAATGAGGTTGTGAATGCCCCCTCCTTGGAAGCATTCAAAGCCAGACTGGATGGGACTTTGAGTAATTTAGTCTAGAGGGAGGTGTCCCTGCTTATTGCAGAGGGGCTGGAACTAGATGATCTTAAAGATCCCTTCCAACTCAAATCATTACATTCTGTTCTACATTGTACTCTACATCAAAGAATGAATGGAGTGTGAAGAGCTATATCTAAAGAATGGCCACAAGCAACTGGAAAGTCTGTGGGTGAGACTTAAAGACAAAGGCAACAAGAGGAGTCTTCTGGTTGCTGTCTACTACAGGCCACCTGATCAAGCAGAGTGCACTGATGAAGCTTTCATCATCCAGCTATAAGGGGCATCATGATAACAAGCTCTCTTCCTGTTGGGGAACTTCAACCACACTGACATTCACTGAAAAAATACAGTGAGCTGTAGGTAAAACAGGGTGCTCCTGGAATGTATCTAGGATGACTACCTAAACTAGGTCTCATATAGAAGGTCTCATATAGGGGGAATGCATTTACTCATCAGTTAGTGAACTTAGTTGTGACATCAGGATTGGAGGCTGTCTGGGCTGTAATGAACATACAGTGATGGAGTTCACACTACTGAAGGATATGGGACAGAAAAAGAGTAAAATCTGGATGCTGAGTTTTAGGAAAGCCAACTTCCAGCTCTTCAGGGACTTAGTCAACAAAACCCTCTGGGAATCTGTCCTCAAGCACAAGGAATTAGAGCAGAGCTAGCAGATCATTAAGGAAGCTTTACTTAGGGCACAGGAGCTCTCCATCCACAGGTGTAAGATATCAGGAAAGGAAAGGAAGAGATCGGTATGACTGAACTGGGGCCTGCTAGTCAAAATGGACAGCAAGAAGAAAATGCATAGGCAATAGAAGTAGGTAACATGGGAGAAGTACAGGGATTTTTTTAGGCTATGTAGGGATGAGGTCAATAGTCAGATGGAACTGGATTCAGCAAGGGACACAAAGAATGATAAGAAAGGTACATCAACTGGAAAAGGAAGGTTTAGGAGGGTGTACTCCCACAGTGAGCAATACAGGCAAGCTAGTAAGGACAAGAGGAAGACTGAGGTACTCAACAACATTTTTGCCTCAGTCCTCCTCTTTACACACCCTTCAAATGGATGAGTCAGAAGGTTGAAACTAAGGAAGTGATGTCCCTCTTGCTATAAGTGAAGATCAGATTTGCAACTTCCTAAGGAACCTATACATTCATAAATTGATGGGTCTGATGAGATGCAGCCCTGAGTCCTGAGGATATTGGATGATGTAGCCATCAAGAGAGTCTTGGCATTTGAAAGGAAACGGTGGTCATGTGAAGACCCTGCTGACTGGAAAAAAGGTAGTATCACATTCATTTTTAAGAAGAGTAGAAAGAACGACCCAGGGAACTACTGACTTACCAATGTCACTTCAGTGCCAGGGGACATCATAGGGCCAATCCTCCTGGAAGCCTTGCTATGGAATGTGGAAAAGAGGGAGGTGGTAGTAGGTAGGTTTCACCAAGCAGATGTCTCGCTCCAATAGGAGGGAGAGGAGGTTCTTTGATATCCCTATACCCAGCATGAGATTAAGAAACAACAGTTCAAATGTTGGTCCAACCAGTTTATTACAGATCTTAATCAGGGAGATGGAAAAGGGGAGGAGGGACACTATTACATAGTAGGGTGATGGGGAAGGGAGGGAGGGTGACAGAAAAAATAGGAAAGAAGAAGCAAGGAGTCTTTATAGGAAGCATGAGGGAGATAGACGCCACCATGGATCCAGAGTGGTTCATATTTCAGTCACTGATTTCCAGTAGTGGTGGGTCGTCGGGCATTGTTGTTCTGTTGACAACAATGGAGACCACGGCAATGATGGCCCCTTTTCAGTGGTAGTACCAACTTATTTATAAATCCAAAGTAGTCAGCTGTCTTTGGAGTGACAGCTCAAATCCAAAGTGGGTGAATAACCTCTCCTTGGAGTGGCAGCTTCTGGCTTTGGGATCTCAGCAGAAACCACTTTGTTCCCATCTTCCGAGCCTTGCCAGCAAATAAGAGGGAGCAAGGATGCCCACCTGCATCCTGTTTTTCACAGGACACAATGGTGTCATTTTCCCATACCAAGCTGGAGCTATTTAGTCACAGGCCAGATCTTCCGCCAGTAAACACTCCTCAGCACTCTCTTCCAAAGGCAAGCAGCTCTGGAGGAAGGGGCTTTCAAATGTCCACAAAGTGATGTTGATTGTCACATGGTAGCACCCATCACTTGCCTCTTTGATAAATCAATCAGAGTCTTATCACAAGAAATACCTCAGGAAGCAAGCTTTGAGACAGAAAACAAAGAAGGATTCTCACAGCAGGTCCTGCCTGCCCAGCCTTGTTGCTTTTTGTGGTGATGAAACTGCATCTGTAAACAAGGAAAGAACTGTTCTTGTCATCTATGTCCATATAGACAGGTCTTTGACATGGTCCCCCATAAAATCCTTCTCACCAAATCAGAAAGATATGGATTTGACTATTTGATAGGTGAGAAACTGACTATAAAATTGCACTCAGAGATTGGTGGTCAATGGCTCAACATCTAAATATAGATGAGTGGCAAGTGGTGTCCCTTGGATCAATACTGGGACCAGTGCTCTTTAACATCTTCATCAGTGACACTGACAGCAGGATTGACAGCACCTTCAGCAAGTTTACAGATGATACCAAGCTGTGTCAACATGCATGAGGAATGGGATACCAGAGAGACCTAGACAGGCTCAAGCAGTGTACCCAGGTGAATATCATGAGGTTCAAAAATATAAGTGAAAACTGTTGACCTGTATCGTGGCAACCCCCTTTATCAATATAAGCTGAGGAGCATAACTATAGCATACAGCTCTGTCAAAAAGGACTTGAGACTACTAGGGAGTGGTAAGCTGAATATGAGCCAGTATTATGTCCTTGCAGCCCAGAAAGCCAATTGTACCCTGGGCTCCATGCAAAGAAAGCAGGTTGAGGGAGGTGATCCTGCCCCTCTACTCTGCACCGGTGAGGCCTCACCTGGAGTATTGTGTCCAGATATGGACACTTCGGTGCACGGAAGACCTCTTGGAATACATCCAGTGGAAGGCCAGAAAAATGATCCAAAGGATGGAACACCTCTCCTGCAAGAACAGGCTGAGAGTCTCCTCAAAGTGTCCTCAGTGAGTACCCAAACGGTCATTGGCATGTCACTGACCTGCAGAAGAGAAGGTTCTGGGGAGACCTGGTAGTGGCCTTTTGATATCTGAAGGAAGGTTGTAAGAAAGAAGAAGGCAGATATTTAGCAGAATCTGTCACAATAAAACAAGAAAAAAAAAAAAAAAAAAACAAGAAAAAAAAATAAGAAAAAACTTTCAAACAAAAGGAGAAGTTTAGATTTGATATAAGAAAGCAGTTTTTTACGGTAAGTGTGGTGATTCATTGGAACATCTTGCCCAGATAGGTGGTGGGTGCCCTGTTCTTAGAGACATTCAGACTGAATGGGACTCTGCACAACCTGTTGTCCCTGTTCACTGCAGGAGGGTGGGAAGAAATGAGCTTTATGAGACTTTTTCAACATTCTATGAGTCCATGACTATAAATATGGTCACAACAACTCCAGGCAACACCACAGGCTTGGGGAGGAGTGGCTAGAAAGCTGCCTGATGGAAAGGGACCTTGATGTACTGATGAACAGTTTCTGAATATGAGTCAGCAGTGTGCCCAGGTGGCCAAGAAGGCCAATGACATCCTGGCTTGAATCAGGAATGGCGTGGTGAGCAGGACTAGGGAAGTAATCCTGCCCCTGTACTCGGCGCTGGTGAGGCCTCACCTCGAGTACTCAGATAGGAAGTAAGGATTAGAACTCACCAAACTTTTACTGAGTTGATTTTTCACTGTATATGATCCTGTTGTCATGATCCCAGCGTAGTCCAAACCCCACTAATATCACAGCACTAACCTCAAATGAGTTTACTTGAGAAATGAACTTACCCGAGTTGCAGTTATGGCTCTAGAATTTTGGAAGAGTCTTATGAGGATCTTACATCTCATACAGATTTATGTGTTGTAATGGCTAGACAGACATGGAAACATGTACTTACGTCCTGTAATAGAGTACTCTGAAATTAATTGCCAGGCAAAATTTAAATAAAAAAAGCAGTACTGCTAGAGAGAAAACACTGAATACTACTGTATGGTTATTATTTTGGTTACAGTTCTGTTTCTGCTCCATACCTGTATTACCATAGGCTACGCACTGTTTCCCCTTCTATTTTATCTTTTTTTTTTTTTTTTTTTAATTGTTTTTGAAGAGTCCTCCACAGCTTGTTTAATCACAAACTGTTTTGTAGGAGCTCTATTGCAGAAAAAAAATATCTTTGATGAAACATTTAAATTCTGTTGTATTAAAAATAATGTTAAGACAGAATATTTTATATACTTACAAAAAGATAGTTGACTATTTAGACTAGCAGAAAATACTACTGATGAACTTAAATCCTATCTTTTCTAGAGGTAACTTACTAGTAGAATGTTGCTATCAAATATGTTCTTTCTCATTTTCTCTCCTCTGGTGGCTTTATTCTGATCACGTTTGAAAGTTGAGAAATACACCAAAATTGGCTCTTTCATTAAGATTAGAAAGTTGTAGCCCTTAAATCATGCATTTATGCAATTTTTAACTGTTTTTAACTAGCACAAAATGGCTCGTTGGAATTATGCAAGTATAGATCATTTTAATTTGAATCATTGTGAAATCATAAAGGACTCTGTTCTTTAATTTTGTGCCTTCAAGTCAGCCACTTTGATTAAAAAATAATAAAGCATGAGAGCTAGAGGGTCCTTACAGGTTCTTCTAGCTATCATGGATCCCTGGTCTTTGGTACTAATTCTTCTCATTAATATTAATAAAAGACTGATAGGCCATCTCAAAGCATAGTACAAAAAAACATGTAATTAATTGCTTGTAGTGTTTTTATGCTTATTTTGTACAATGAGAAGCAATGCCTCAAGAGTCTAAATATCAGTTAATCAATAATATCAGATCCACTGAAAAAGAGCCCTTCAAGTCCCTCTTTCATAAATCTTCCCTAATTTTAAGCAGAATTAAAACCAATTAATGTTTATTTTTTAAATTAAAAAAAAAAGAAAAAGAAAAAGAAAAAAGAGTATGGGAAGGGAAAGGGAAAGAAGAGGCAATGCAGACTGACTTATGTATGCCTCCTTGCTTCTCATTTTGGTATTGAAATCTTCAATAGTTAAGCTATCAGGTTGTAAATTCCTTTTGTTCTAAATTCTAGATAACAGCCAAGGTGACCTCAGGAAATTAGGTATAAACACTGTCAATGAAGTTTTCTCAACAGGTTCCCGTAGATTTGGCAGTAATAGTTAAGTCAAGCTGGATAACATCTCTTAGCAACAGAAAATTTCACATGGTATTATGGCCAGCAGAATGTTTCAGAAACTTGAGAACTTCTCTCCTATCCTGAACTGACCTACTCAGAATATAGATTGGAGTGTGAACAAAAGTCAAATTACATTCTCTCATTGTCTGTCCTGCAATGAGATGTGTACCAGCGTCAAAGACTACATCCTTCTGTCCTTCCATGTCCCAGTTCAACTGCAACAAAGGCAAATAGGTGATGCTGCAGAGCAAAAAAGTGTAATGGTTGGATTTATTGATGTTTGTTTTTGTCTGTTTTTTTTCATGGAGTAATTCAAATCACTAAAGATCAACATCATGACGGCTTTGAGAGATGGAATGACCACGCAGATAAATTTTTTGTCACTTACATTCAAATGAATTTATGTGCCATTGTATTTGCAGGTATAAATGGCACTTAACATATAGTTTGATGGGATAAAGGCTCAACTTTTAACAGAAAAATAAAATATAATAAATATAAATGCAGTTGTTTTCAAACTATTTGTCAGTTTGTTGTTTTCATTTTGATTTGTGTTTGCATGATGGTATATATAAGGAGTCTGAAAAGCCTCTAGCTACTTCTGATTGCAGCAATGTGGGGTCTACAGCAAAAGGTTATTGTGCTTTATATATTTCAAGGTAGTTAAATCCTGCAGGCACCCCTCTTATCTTTTCACAGTAAAGTATATTTAGGAATAGAAAAATGTATGGGATTATTTTATTTATTTTTCTTACACCTCTACCTGTATTGTTCTATCAACAAGTATGAATTTATAAGGTCAAGTCTCATCCTTCAAGTAGTCCTCATATACACAAGCACAGATGAAAGGAAATGATTTTAGGAAATGTCAGAATCCTTTATATCAACATTTTCAGAATGAACTAGAACATTTCATTTCAAAATGTCATTTTAATTTTGAAATTGATCTTTTTAAAGGGTAAGAATAGAAAAAGCTTAAATAACGTAGAGATGAAATACAGTGTTTCCCAATTTGAATAAAACTTCTTGCTATACAAACTCAAAGCCATTGATTTATATATTTTCCTTTCTCAGTTGAACTACAAAGTCTAATATTTTTGTAGGTCAAGTCTTTTACTCAAATTTCAAGTCAGTGATCAACTAAGAGTATTCTTTCCGTTTCTCTCTGTGCCTGTAAATCATTTGTATTGCCAGGATGTATATCTGGATGTACACATGGCTGTACAACTCTGTAATTCCTGACTCTCCTCTTTTAGAGGCACGATATAAATCATAAATTACCAGAATAAATCGAGGGGATCAGATCATTCCAGCTGTTTCCTTTGCATCCCTATCCAACAAACAAATAAACAAATAAATAAATTAGATCATATGGTGTAAGAAGGAAATGAATGTGGACATAACATCTATTTTAGCTATAAATAAAGAAAATATTACCTTAAAAATTCATTATAAGATTGTCAATGTGTATAGCTAATTATCTTCTAAAATGTTTGGGCAGAAATGTAATTCCGAAATAAATTCTGATTTGGAGTATTTTTTGATGGAGATGATTTTAACAGCCCAAGTAATCCTAGCAAACATTTGCCTACCAATCTGTGCGATGTCATTAACTCACTCAGTTACTGTAAAAGACTTGTCACTGTTTTAAACTATTAAATGTGTCATTCATCATATCCAAGAATTTAGCAACAAAGAATTAGAAGCTAAAAGTATAACTAATATCAATTAGGGAAGCTCGTGAAAAGCAGGTCTTAGAATCTGTTTCCTAATTTTGACAAAACAAAATCTAGTTGTTCAGGGCTGGGAAGGACAACAACACACTTTCAGCAGCCAACAACATTTTAGTGGGAAAAAAAAAAAAAAAAAAAAAAAAAAAAAAAAAGGAAAAAAAGAGAGAACCAAATAAGCATATGACATAGGAGTTGGAATTGATGATTCATAGGGACCCCTTCCAACTCAATTTATTATATGATTCTAAATACCTGGGATTATTTGTGATGCAAAAAGAAAAAAAACAACAACAACAACAACAAAAAAAACCCTCTAAGATTATCCAGTCCAACCATCCACCTATCATCACTATACCATTTCCCTTTGTATAACCTTTAAATGTTTCTTGAACACCTCCAGGGACGGCAACTGCATCACCTGCCTGGGCCGCCCTTTCATTACTTCACCACCCTCTTGGAGAACAATTATTTCCTAATGCCATATCTGAATATTTCTTGGTGCAACTTGAGGCCGTTCGCTCTAGTCCTTTTGCTAATTACATCAGAAAACAGGCTGACACCCACCTCACCACAACCTCCCTTCAGGTAGTTGTAGAGAGTGATAAGGTCATCCTTGTGCTTCCTCTTCCCCAGACTGAACAATCTCAGCTCCCTCAGCCACTCCTCATAAGATCTGTGCTCCAGATCCCTCGTTAGCCTACTTGCCCTTCTCTGGACACCCTACATCTTTCTTGTAGTGAGGAGCCCAAAACTGAGCACAATACTCGAGGTGCGGCCTTAGTACTATTGAGTACAGAGGGATGATTACTTTCTTCTGCTGCTGGCAGCACTATTTCTGATACAAGCCAGGATGCCATTGGCTTCTTGGCTACCTGGGCACAATACTTGCTCATGTTTGGCTGAGAGTTGACCAGTATCCCCAGGTCCATTTCCTCTCCATTGTCTTCCATCCTTTCTGCCCCAGCCTGGAACGTTGCCTGGGGTTGTTGTAGCTAAAGTGTAGGACCTGACATTTGGTCTTCATTCCATTGGCTTCAGCCCAGTGATTCAGCCTAATCAGATCCCTCAACAGGGATTCGGGTAAATCGACACATCCAGCCAACTTGGTGTAATCTGCAAACTTACTGAGAGCGTACTCTATGCACTCATCCAGATCATCAATAAAGATACAGAACAGGAGAGGCTCCAGTACCTCTGAGGAACACCATTCGTGACCAGTCGCCAACTGGATGTGATTCCTTTCACCACCACTGTCTGGACCAAGCCATCCAGCCAGTTCTTTACTAAGCAGTGTGCATATCTGTCCAAGCCATGGGTTGCCATCTTCTCCAGGAGAATATCATGGGAGGCAGTGTTGAAGGCTTTGCTGACATTTAGGTAGACTACATCAACAGCCTACATCAACAGATGTTAAGGTAGTTTGTATTTTTTCATATGCTTAGATGAAAAATATATGGAAGAAAAAGAGAACTGGTATGATTAATCGTACTTCTAGATAACAAAGCCAATCTAAATCCTTTGCTTTCACCAAAGAGTAACTCCTAGTCTTTCGTCTTTCATCCCTTGCTAATTCTAAGTTTGGCAGAAGTTCAGTCGCTTCTTGCTTTCTGCTTCCCTTGCACAAATTCCAGCAAAATGCATTTGATCTTTTTTTTAGAATCATTCAAGTCAGTGATATAGTAATAATATTCAATATATGGTCAGGTATTTTAAGTTGAGTGTGAATGACAGGAAAAGAGTAGTGGAGGGAGATGTCTTCTTGTAGTAACAACTCACTAATATTTTGCCCCAGTCCAGGTGCTGCACCTTACTTGTTGAACCTCATGAGGTTCACATGGGCCCACTTTTCAAGCCTAGTCAATTTCCTTTGTATGACATTCCTTCCTTCTACTGTGTCAACTGCACCACTCAACTTGCTGTCATCAGCAAACTTACTGAGGGTTCACATTATCTGACTGCTAGTGTCATTTAGAAAGATGTAGAAGAGCACCAGTCCCAAGACAAAGCCCTTGGGGACACTACTCATTACCAGCCTTCATCTGAATATAGTCATTGACCCCAGTCCTCTGATTGTGACCATCTAACCAATTATTTATCCACCAGGTAGTTCTGCCTTCAAATCTGTACCTCTCCAATATGGAGATAATATGTGGTGTAGTATCATGTTCTTTGCTCAACTCCAGGTAGATGACATCAGCTGCCCTCCCACTGTCTACCAATTCTGTCACTGTATTGTAGAATGCCACCAGATTGGTCAAGCATGACCTGCCCTTGCTGAAGTTGTGCTGTCTGTCTTGGATCACCTTCTCAACTTGCATATGCCTTGCTATCTCTTCCAAGAGCATTTGTTTCATGATCTTCTGAGGTACAATCATAATATCTCCAAATCTCTCACCAAATTAGTCCAGCTGTGTTTGGAATCCTACTATACTGATTTGTATTTAAGGACACAGGAATTAAGGAAAATTCAGAGAGGAATTCTTGATACAAAGAACGATCACAGATCATGTGCTGTCACACAAGTGCTTACCTGAGATGTTTGAAGAGATTAGACTGGTTGTCCCGCATCAACTGAAGTTCCATCAATAGCAATGGAGGGAAGGATAGTAGGATAGTGCACTCATGTGTCCTATATAATAACAATAATTAAAAAATATATATTTGTGGTTTTAGTGGTTTTTGTTTGTTTGTTTGTTTGTTTGTTTGTTTTACATTCCAGATGTTTGAAATCCCATCCATTCTTCCATCTCAAATAGAAAAGTGGGACTAATACCTGGGATTGGGCAGATTTCTTCAGATCTTGCAACAAAACCCCCAGATTCTGTTAATGTACCACAAAACTTAGGGCATGTTGATGAAAAAACTTTCCCAAGTCCCAAGACAGACCTCTAATAGAGAAAAAGACTTTCTTCTGCCATTGGCAGGTTTCCTTCATCTTATTTTGGAGATTTTCCCATCAATAATTTAAAGGTATTAAATGAACGGAGAACAGCAGAACTAGTAATAAAAAGCACCGGCATTTGCTGATGCTGTAATTCTCTGGCACACCAGTTAAACAACTGGGATAACATTTTAAAGAAGGAATCAGAACCAATTTATGATTTAAACCAAGCTTTTCCCTTCTTTAAAATGTTTGTTTAAATATAAGTTAATGATTAAACAAATATTTCTTAATAATTGAATGCATCTATATATCTGCAAATTTGTATTTTGCATAAAGAGAATTGGAAATTCTGAGCAAAGTGCTGTTAAATGACTGTATGCAACTGTACTGTAGAGTTCCACTTGGAGCTAACATCACTCATTCAGTGACTAACTCACTATTTCAGTTGGGTATCCCATCTGTTTTACACCTACAAGTTAATATGAAAGAACATGAAGTCTCTCAGTGATCAGTGCCTGATGATCATACATATCTTGTATTTCAGCTATAGAAATAGTGAGGGGTAGGGAAAAGGTGTAAATTACCCAGAAGCTCTCTGATTGGTGGTGCATCCTAGAAACAGCTGTAAGGAGTCCTGAACAAAGCACAACAGTTGTAGTGAGAAAAGTATTGGCATATGCATGAATAAGTGGGTGTGAAAATGCTGGCTATCAGCATGCAGTGTGTACTGCATTCCAGCTGAGTAGGTGTAAAGAACATCCTCTTGACACCAAAGTGTGAATTTCAGGGAGACAAGCCTGATGAAAGACAAAGATTTGTATTTGTTTCATTTGTGTAGATACATAGCCATGTACTTTACTGCTATCATTAACAGAGTCATACTGCAGAGGAATCTTGCTTCAGTTCAAGGCAAACAAATGCAAGCCGTTGAAAAGCAAAAAAATAATAGGACGGCAATTGAAATTTGCAACGGGCTTTGATCTGGATCTCTTTGAGGCCACAGATGTAACTTCCTTACTGAAAATACTCAGCAGAATTTCAGTGTCTTCACCAGGCTACACAGAGGTCATGGTCAAAACTTCTGTGTAGCTCTTTATTGTTTGTGCCTGTTAAGATTACTACTGAAAATCAAAAGAGAAACTGGTCCATTCCTCTGCTAGAGAGCTTAAAACCTGACCACTGAGAAAGGACACTTGAAAATCCTGTTCCTGGGCACTTGAGGGCATTTCACATTTCAACCATTCACAATTTATATTTATTTGAAAAATTGTGCTGCTCGGCAGTCTTTCCTAATAGCAATATAATGGTATTGTGGCTGGAATTTAATGGTACACTATTACACTCCAGGGCAACCATGGCACAAGTGTATCAATTCTAGGATGAGTCAATGGTGTAAAAGCAATATTGAGGTTATATTTTTCCTCTTCCTGTACATGACTGGGACAGAGGCATAGAACTTTTGGCAGAAGCATAAAAGATTATTTTTCAGTGATGCAGTTCTATTCCAGAAAAAAAATATTTTCCACTTGCTTGAAGGTTTGCAGTACCGTCTTTTTCAGTACTGCCATTCAGCAAGCTCTGTCACAGTGGTTTGAGAGGGGTTAGAAAGCTAAAAAATAAAGCTATAAATTACATGACTTTTTTTTTTTTTTTTTTTTTTTAATGATAAGTTTTCATATTCCTTGAAATTTACTTTACTGTATGTAGTGATCATATGGTCAACAAAACAAAACATGATAAAAATCAGTAAGACTTGTTGATTCAAAAGCATGCTCTTCCTGACAGAAAGTCATTCTTCCTGACATTAAACCTTGCTTTCACAGGTGATAGATACATCAGGGTTGAGATAAGATCAGACTAGACATGCTCCATACTCTGCTGTAGGAACTTTCTTCACCAACTCAACTGGGGGAAAAGTGTTATTGAATTATAGGACTGGCCATGTCGGATCAGACCAGAGATTCACTTCGGTCTAAATCCCCTTTCCTCTGCTTGATAGCAGCTGTTGGCTTTAGCCAGAACAACAGAACGTTCTGCAATATGCTTCCCTAACGTATACTTACAATATTGAATGGCTTATATTATGGAATTTTCTTGAGCTACAGGTTGCATCAGTATTTAGCTGATATTTGGCAGCCTTAGATAAATTTTCCTTTAACTTATTTATCCAATCAGTTCTTGAATTCAGGTAAATATTGAGTACCTAGGCTAAATAAAAAGTAAATATATTTTTTCCTCTATTGTGCATCTACCTGCTTGTCAGATTAAACTAACATTGATACATAGGTATAGATATAAAAAATATGTAGATACCTACATACATTTAGCAATTATATGAATCTATTCTATATTACTGTTGTATTAACAGCCTTCCTAGAAAAACTAAAAGAATAGAAAACTTTAAAGTCAACTTCATTCATAAGAAGATCACAAATATCTACAGAATTGATAAACAAAATTACTTTCCACTGATCTGCGTAATTCTTTAACTTGGGAAAACAATCAACATGGACTTGAAGATATGTGGAGAGGATGAACTTCTGCAGTCTAAAGATTATGGTCCTTATCAGAGATGCCCAGTATCTTCACTTACTGTCAAGATTGTTTCTAATTAATTGGGATTTTAAACCTTATCACTAGTTAACATATATAAACAATCTAAGGAACAGATAAGAGAACCTACGCATTTTCTTTGACAATAAAATACTAAAGTGAAAGTCTGTCTTCATTCACTTTTGCCCTGGAGATTTTATTTTCTAATACCTGATTTTTAAAGATGGCTACATGTAAGTACCTGGACTATCCATGATTATGGCATTCCTCTGTTTATCCCACTAAATATGGGACTATGAGCTAAGAACATAAATCACATTTGTGTAACAAGCAATAACTTTTTATGTTATTTGAGATTGGTGGAGGCCATGGTACACTTTCAAAATTTAGCAGGGAACCAATAAAAAGAGAGCAAACCATTCAAAGGAAATGTGTTGAAAAGCTTCTTGTGCAGATCAAAACATGGGAAGGAGTTCCAACCATGAGCATCATATACCCTTCTATCCAATTCTTCGGGGACATTAAGAAGTAAGTACTGTGACCCAGAGTCACACTGGGAGGATAAGTATTAAAAACAAAAGAAGCTAGCAAGTTTTCTGAAAAACAATTTTAGTTATAAGAGGCTTTTGTGTGTTAATTTTCACTATTTATATTGTTACAATTTTACAAACTAATAAGGAAAAAGATTAGATTTTTATTAGAAGGTTAATCATTAAATAAACTAGCAATAAAGTCTCTTTGAGTATTGGAGAAAATGTTCCCTTCTGCACCAAAAACACCTTGAACATAACAGTAGTAGGGAAGACTTCAGATGTAATGAGAATAAAACACAACTTACAAGCAATCTTCTCAACTTCCTGAGCATCAGAGCTGTAAGACATACACGGATTACTTTATTTTGTCATATTTTCATAGAAGTAAATGATCTCTAAGGTCCCTTCCAACTCAAGCCATTCTATGATTCTATAATTTCCTTTTAGGTTATGTTTTGTTATTCACTACCAAGAAGTATTACTGTACAAATATAAACACTAGTGAGAATAACAAACAAGTGATTCAAAATAACTATAATTACCTCAATAGCTAAACAGATCTGAATGTGAAAAAGCTTAGTATCTTTATGAATGCAGTATCAATTTCACACTCTGATTTAGCCAGGGTTTGTAAAGCAGAGTGGACCCTAACAGCTCAGAACAAATTTTTTAATGAGAAACCAGTATACATAGAGCATGGCCCTTGAAAAGACTGGGTCATCAATAACTAATCTTTTGTTTTGCCACAAATGACAGTTCTTAGTCCTAGAGCAACCTGTTAGGTTTTTGGAAAAAAAAGGGGGGGTAGGGGGTGGGGGAGGGTGGGGTGCGAAGGAGCAAACAAAAAAAATACCAAATAACATAAAATGTGCATATAATTTGGAATCTCTGGGAAATCCTATCTTTTTCATTAATGAATCCCTCTCTCTCTCCTTTTTCAAATGGCATCCATAATTCTCCAGTGTCATACCACCACAAAGACATGTGTTTAATCAAACATGTTCTGCACCTCGACACTTCTAGTCAATATGTAGTAAACAACTAATGTGTTCCAATCTAAAGTGAAAACACCATGTTTCAGTGAGTTTCATTGATCTCAAATGGCAGAGTTGGCCTTCTTTTGTGAAAAGCATCTTTCAAATAAAGCTACTTGAGTGTTTGAAGGTACAAGTACTTTGATGTTTCAAAGCCTCAATTATTTATATACCACAGAGCTGAGTATTGTGTGTCTGCCAAAGTCTTGTTTAAAAAGCTCAGATGGCTAAGATGTCATGTTCTGTTCAAAGACTTCTGGTGACTGAAATTAAGAGAAAAGCCCTTTCATTTTAGTGATTCCTAAGGCTCTCTCAGCATTCGTTCTGTACACCTTTGGCACAACACCTTTACATGCTTGCTTGCAATTTGAGTACATTGTCAACAAAGCAGATGGATTCTAAGTAAGGAAGTGGTATTTGTGCTGATAGTCCATGGAAAGAGCAAAATAAACAAACAAGAAGCCCTCTGTCACCAGCTTCTGGTTGCTCTTACTAAGGGATAGTATTCAAATGCCTGACTTAAAAGCAATTGCTCTGATACTTTGGTTTTTAATAATTAATTTAGTCTTTGTCACCAGCACAGTTCCTCTGTCCCCAGTTTACTATGAGAACTGCTCTGAAAGTACTGCCTCCTATTTTATTATGTTGGCCCACAATGTCAGGGGCAGGTTGAACCTTTCTGTCAATATTCCATTACATTTTGCTGCTGTGTGACAGATGGCAGCAGAGGGGCAATCTCACAAAATGGCGTCTGATACAGAAGTGCATATGAAGATAAGATGTATAACTGAATTTCCCCATGAGGAAAAAAAATGCACCCACTAGCATTCACTGACATTTGCTGAACATTTATGGAGATCAAACAGTGCATGCAAGCACAGTGAAGCAGTGAGTGGTACATTTCAGCAATGCTAACAGCAGTGTCAAAGACAAGCCATGATCCAAATGGCCATGTAGATTTTTACCATCACAGAATGAAGACTTTTGCTCATCACTGACAAAAGTGTATAGTTAATGATAAGAACTACGCTGAAAAATAGTGTTTTTTAATTTATATCAGCTAGTGTTATTATACTCCTTGTATATGTTTCAGTTTTCATGAAAATAAACAGGAAGCATTATTTTTGGAGTAACCTATGTATATTTGAGGAGCAATTATATTCAGATTTCTCTTGTTATGCAGATTTCTCTTGTTACTAACCTATTATTGATAAGTTCTACATTGGCATCTGAGAGTTAAGTTTCATTACAATAGTTCAGCAAGTCAACAAGATGTGGCTTACAGTTCAAAATATGACATATAGAAAACAATGAAATCACCTTTATTAAAAATAAAAATTAAAAAAAAAAAAAAAGGTTGAACAGAAGTAGGTGTCAGAGAGATACAATGAAAGATTCACAGTTGGTATTCTGGGTGCAAAAGTGAAGCCTGAATACAACTTTGGACTCATAACTGAGGTATTTAAGTTAACATATTTTAGACAAATGATCCTATGCTCACTCAAAAGCTGCTAGAAGGCTACAGGAATCTCCAGGGTGAATCAGATCTAAGCAGAATAAATTGTACTTCAGGAAGTATATTTTTCTCTTCTGATTACATAAATAGTCTCAGACAGTAGGTAAATGATTTCAGCTAAAAGCCTAAAATTCAAAGGAATTAATCTTTTCCTTTCTTCCCACTCATGGAATAAGATGTATTCCCTGATTAAAAAAAAAAAAAAAGAGAGAGAGAGAGAGAAGAGAAGTTACATGAGGAAAAAGACATGCGGAAGAATAAAAGGCCAAACAGGAGAGAAGATCATATATATGAAAGATATTTTTATAAGAATATAATTTATCATTCTGTAGAGCTGAATCCAATCTTGAGTTTTGTGCAACAGATGAAAGCACCTTGAAATAAAAATTCTTAAGCACCTTCTGAAGAATTTGGGCAACCTTCCTTTGCAGTATGTTGTAAACAAACACTAGAAGGATGACTGGCTTGAAGCGATACATAGATTCCTTCGGTAATACCTGAATGCAGCAAAGTTGTTCTAGCCAGAATGTTGACTTTTCCTGCTGTCACATTACCACTTCATTTCCACACAGAGGACTCTTTGCTGTCTTGCTCAGTGAGTGTTGACATCTGAACAGTGGTTTAAGGTATAGATGGGTATAGTGTCATGCTCTCGCAAGTGGAACCAGACATACTGACAAGTCCATGTTATTTCTGTGGCTAAGAGTGAGAGTTTTTGGGAAACCAATTTGCCACATGAGTTGTTAAGGTGAATCTTTATATGTAGTCTTTTATTTGATCTACTCAGATACAAGCACTCAGTGCAACAGAACTACCCTTTTTTGGATTTTTGAAAAGTACTTTTGCCATGTTTTACCCTGTAAATAAAGAAGTCTTCACATTATTTTTTTCACTGATATTCTTCTGAAAGAAATGTGGCTGACAGTTAAGCAATCCAGGCCCCAAACTATAATTGTGCAGTACCTAATTGCATTTACTTGCAATACTGTAGATCTTTCAGCTTCAGGCAAGTTAGGACATTGGTATAAAAGAACTAGGTGTGGATATTGATAGCGAGAATTCAGTCAACAGAATTTCAGGATTCAGTAATGACATTCCAGAAGCCTGACATTAGGACTGTAAACTTTCCTGTTTCTCTTTAATGAACTCTTTATTATTTTATAATTTCACAGAATCATAGGATCATAGAATGGCCTGGGTTGGAAGGGACCTCAAGGATCATCAAGCTCCAGCCCCATTGCCACAGGCAGGACCGCCAACCTCCACATTTAATACTAGACCAGGCTGCCCAGGGCCCCATCCAATCTGGCCTTGAACACCTCCAGGGACAGGGCATCCACAACATCTCTGAGCAGCCTGTTCCACCACTCACATAGTAAAGAACTTCCCCCTGACATTCAATCTAAACCTTCCCTCCTTAATAATTTCAACAGCTTTTTCAGCTGAAAGACATCCCATGTGAAAAATTCAAACTTCTATCCATGCTGACTACCACGTACTGAGATTTGCTTTGGGTAAGAGAAAGATATTCAACTGTCATTACTTGACTCCTTTTTATTTTTAACCAAAATATGTACCCGATATTTTGTAACTACATCTCCTGACAATTTTTAAACACAGGCACATAGGACAAGTGCTTTAATTTACTGTTTTGGTATTTTTCTTTTCCATATTTGCAAGTTAAGAATGAACTCATCCCATAAATGAAATGAAAGATTCCCTCCTTTATGTAAAGTCCTTCTTTATTTTAACACATGGTTAACGTATCTAAGTAAATACACAGAATACTTACTAATGTAACTTTGAGAGAGTTTGCCCCCCTAACTATCCTTTCATCCTTAAGAAAAAATCAAGTAGTTTTGTGGGAAGTTACTAAAGAAAACAACATAATCATTTAGACAATTAGTCTAATTTCTTTGAGTTTCTTGTTTCAACTGTGTGCAAAAAAAAAAAAAAAAAAAAAAAAAAAAAAAATCATGTCTTTTTGAAAACAAAAAGCTGGGTAGTTCTATTAAAACACAATTTATTTCTGATATGGCAGGAAGGTAGAATATCAACATGATTTTGATTTCCTTGAAATCTCAGATAATATAACACTGGATGACAATTAGGAAGATGGATGGACACTAAGTTCCTCCAAGCCCTTATGGTGAGCAACCTTATTAATTATCACTCTATTTTATAGCCCCGACAGGGTGGTAATCAAAGTATCTTCAGCATCATGAAGCAAGGTAGATACTTTGTATAAAGTAGACATAGCAAATGTCTCGTTTTAATGTACCTCTGTAAAGCAGTATGAAGTTTAGTGGTCTCTAAGGAGAAAAGAAAACTTACCTTAATGAGATAAAGCTGCAGGTCAGTGTAGTATTTAATTATTTTTTAGCTGCATTTTTAAAATATTAGACACCAAAAGAGAGTGAGAAAGAGAGGGAGAACTGAACAAGAAAAGAAAAGAGTGGAAAAAACACTAGAAATTATAAAAATTCTAAAGCCAGCTAGTAAGCTAAAGTGACTTTATTTTTTCTGCTTTATTAGAATGTATTCAAGTCTTTGATGGTCTATGAAATCTGGTATCCCATCAATTATGATCTCAAAAGATTTCTGAAACTTTTTTTTCCTTCTTCTTCTTTTTAAGAGAGAAGTAAGTAAATTATGGGTTTGTCTTTTAAAGTGTGTTTTATTATATCATTACTTCAAATAATGTCAGTAACTCGGTACCAGTTTGAATGGTTATGGAACATTTGTAATTCAAGGGGGTGTGATTATCAGTGTATATTCTGGTATAAAAAAGACTTTAGCCAGATTACTTTTTATCGGCTCATGAATTTAGATGCAGTTCCTTTAGCTCCATAATGCAGCTGTCTGGGGGTAGACATATGCAGTCCTCCAGATTGACTGCCATTGAAAACTTGTAATGTGAAACTTGATAATTTGTGTTGGGAGGGATTCTACTGGTTCACGGGTAAAGATACTCTGGAACAAAACAGAAAAAAAAAAGAAAAAAAAAAGAAAAAAAATAATGCTGAAAGTCAGCGAGCCATTTCACAGCTGAGATCTGTTTCTGCAACATCCTGTGAACGAAATGTGTTGGTCAGTCACCTGAAGCCATTGAGTAGATTTAACGCATGTTTTAGCTTCTTCCTCCAACAAACAAAACCTGTACTGCCAGTGACATGAAACCATTAATTTAAATGCCAAATTCATTCTTTATACTTAATGTGCTTGCATTTAGATTTTAAAACCATTTGCAAAGCCTGTGTGTGAGAAGGAGGGGGAGATACAGAAGCAAAGGTTTGCAAAATTTATAGTGCCAGCAATTTTTCATCTTTTCATCCACTGAAGATTAAATGCAGCATATTCTGTACACACCTATGCCACTATCACATACAGCACAATAATTCAGCAACCTCAAAAAATTTAATTGGCAAGCTGCATTGCCTCTGGGGGGAAAAAAAAAAAAAAAAAAGAAAAGACAAAAAGAAACTTTTTTTGAATGAATGCATAAGTCATGCTTTTGGTTAATGTAAATCAGTATTTAGCAAATATAATTTGTACATTTATGTAGAGCCTAGGTGAATGTAAACACAGCTTACTGGTTGATCTGTTGGATATGGACTTTCAGCTGCATCTGAACCATGCAGGCAAAAGACTTTCTTAGTACACCCAGATGAAGATTAGGAAGTATAAATCAGAGTTTAGGATAAACAAACAAACAAACAAACAAAAAGCCTAGAATCTTTTTTTTTTTTTTTTTTTTTTTCCAAAATAAGTAACTGTAGGAATTCAGAGAATACTATAAGGGGAAGGGAAATAAATTTTTAATGCTTTCTTTCATTTTCTGAGCAGAACTTGATGGGGCCTCACAAGGGCAGAGTAGAGATGGACAATCACCTTCCTGTCCCTGATCGCCACCCCTCTTCTGATGGAGCCCAGGATACCATTTGCTTTCTGAGTGTCATAGTTTTATGTTTTTTGGTTCTCAGTATTCTGTATCAAAACATCATCTAGTGTACTGGGAATTAAAGTGTTAATGCTCTAATTCCAGGTACCTATCCATATAGATTATGGAAGTCATGGGATCTGACCCTTCCGGGTGGGGCGGTCTCTTACTGCCTGGCAGTGGGTGCTGGAGGGTGCTTTCCTAGGCATTCCAAGCTTTTCAGGTTTGACTCGGTCTCAGGAACTCTCTCTCTCCTATCTTATTTGATTTATTAGTCTCAATTTCAATTAGATTGTATTATATTGTGTTATCTTGCATTCTGATATCATAGTTAGTAAAATAAGTTTTCCTCCATAGATTGTTGCCACTGTTTTTTTTTTCTCACTCCCTTCCTTCCTTCCCATTTTGTGGGGCCGGGGGGTGGGAGGCAGAGGCCTACTGCCCCCCTGTCACGGGCATAGATTGATCTAGTTAACTCCATGACACTGAGCTGCAAGAGCACACTGCTGGCTCATGTTCAGTTTTTCATCCACCAAGTCCCCCAGGTCCTTCTCTGCTGGGCTACTTTCAAAGACTGCTCCTTCCAGTCTGTATAAATGCCTGGGATTCTTCCGGCCCAATTGCAAAACCTTGCACTTTGCTGTGTTGAACCTCATTAGATTCATCTGTGCCCACCTTTCAAGTCTGTTGAATCTACCATAACTTCCCAAGTCTACAAAAATTAGTATAGTATTAGAATACTTATGAATTTTGTATTCACCTGCACGTGACAAAAATAACAAAAACATCATTTTTTTCCCCTTTTCCCTGCAAGTATATCTTGGTGGAGTAATGCACAGTCACTGTTACTAAGAACGACTAGGAAAAGAGACTAAAACACACTCAAGACACATATAATTTCCCTAGTAAATCCTTGCTGAAATGCTGTCTGCTCTTCAAGTGAAGTCTTGTCTTCTTATTTTTGGTCTTTTTGTTTAGTATTTTTTGTGTGTTTGTTGTTATGTATTTGCTTTTTATTATTACTAATGATGGATTCATTGAAAACAGAGTGAAAACAACAGTGATGAGATTCAGTGTACTTAACTTGGCACTTCAGTAAAGAACTAAGGAACTGAGGAAGGATGTGTATTTTTATCTAGATTCATTGTATAATCAATAGTGAAACTGAGAACTGAGAAACTGAGAAACTGAGAGCTTCCAGAGAGAAGTTTACTACTTAAAGCTCTGTGGTTTTGGGTCACAGTAGAAGTGTCACACAACTTGTTTATATATTTGTATATAAGTGAATGTCTATGCTAAGGATAGCAAAATACTTTTGAAAACAAAAAGGAAACAAGGAAAAAAGAAAAACTATAGTTTTTTCAGAAAAAGAAAGACCTACAGTGCATACTGATGGCATTAGAGGCATTTGCATATATTAAGAGAGGCAGGACTGCATCTTCTCAAAGGCACACTAAGCAGCTAGTCAGACTCAGAAATTAACATTCTGAAGACTTGAATCACTAATAACAGATTTCCTTGAGCGTTGGGTTAATAGTAAGACCTAGCTGCATGTTCATTTAAGCATTTCTATTAGTAATTCTCACAGTCCTTTTTATTCTTTCTATTCCTCTTTTTTTTTATATATATACTTTTTTTTTTTTTTTTTTTTTTTTTTTTTTTAACTCATTTTTGTCACTATGTTCATTTTTGTTCTTGCCAGAGAGTTATCTCCAAAATTTGTCTTTACCAAGTTTAGGTCAGTAAACCATACAGCAAAAAGAAAGTCAAGAAAAGCTAAAACACATCATTTGCTATGTGATGAGTACCACCTATTACAGTTGAATTGCAATTTACTTTTTAGGTCTCCTGGATGCCCTGTTAAAGTAAGTAATAAATAATGATTGACTAACATTAGACTAGAATCAGTGTATTGTTCTCATATATATAGTATAATAATTTATCACTACTTCATTCAAGGCCCTTCAGTAACTAGAACACATCTATGTGTGTTTATTCCTGATAATGGTCCGACCATTTTTTAGAATAAATGACAAGTGATATATATATATATATATTTTTTTTTTACTTTCTTGGGATATATAAACATGACGTCAAAGAAAACATATAATGTAAAAAGGTCAACACGATCTGTTAATACGGAGAAATTTATTATTCTCATTTCTTTGACAACTTTGAATGAATATTGCAAGTACCTCCATAAACATACATGTCATTGGCCATCTGGAACAGAGAGAGGCATCAAAAAGGGAAAAGCAGGTCTTGAGACAGTAAGGTCCCAGGTCAGCCACAGGCAGAAATTTCCAGACAAGTGCATACTAATGAGACAGGTCAAAGGCAAACATAGCCAAACATAATCAGTAGGTCAGGGTGAGTGTCAGAAAGAGACACATAACAATCAGACTTCAGGTATATCTGGATATGCTATAATATTTTTCTAAACTTCTTGGCTGTTTTAAACTCAGTATGGCTGAGGAGTAAAGGTCTCAGAGGTAATTGGTACTCACAGATTTCAATAATAATAACAGAAAAATATCAGAGAAAATAAGGGAGATTTTTTTTTTTTTTCAGTAGATATGTAGAGTACAAAAAAATTTCTGTATTGTGAGATCTTCTATGTGAAAGTAAAATAAAACTCATCTTGCAATCAAAGCAATTCAAAGGCTGAGTCCTCTCAAAGGTCATCCACACAGATGACTTCAGCATCAGATGAGAAAAGAAGTAGCATAGCTTTCTCAGTTTGCAACAGAGCACATTTATTGCCAGGAATGCACAAGGTGAGGAATACCCACTGTATTTATTCCACTGTAAATAGCCTGATACTGTTCCTAACTGGAACTTAAGAACCTTGATTCTGTTCCTAATAAGCAAAATCATTGCAAATCCTCTAACAGGAGAACAAGAGAAATTAACATTGTCTGTACATGTGGATTTGACCAAAACAAATAAACAAATAAACAGACATAATTCAGTAATGAGTCAAACAACAAAAACTGAAAAATCTATTGCAAATCAAACTACTTACGCTCCAGTGCTTGTGGTTGTCATTGTTGGATCCTCAGTGTTTCCCTTTTTTGATACTTTTCTTGGTTCATTTCTCCTAGTAATTTGCTTTCAAATGACAACACAGAAAACTACAGAACCACTCAAAAAGCCAATTATTAGCCAATTATGCAATAGTCAATTACTAGTCACTTGTGGAATACCAAGTCTGTTGATGTGGTTTCTTCCGAATTAAAGTCATGATCCTGATACCTTAAATTCATAAATAAGTCATAGGATTTTCAAGAGTGGAAATGTAAATGCTGTTACCTTAGCCAAGGTCTAATCTAAATGCTTTTCCTTTTCCCTTTACACAAGGCATGGCAACAATATTTTTTTTTTTTTTTCCATTTTCTGTCTAAAACTAACTGCAGTTCTAGAATACATACATTGTATGAGGCAGTCCTTAGTTTCAGTTCTATGTAATTTTAGAAATATTTGAAGAGCTTTGAATGTGGAAGGTTTATGCATATATAAATGTATTTATTAGTGGTTATTTGTGGTTAAAAACTTAAAAAGTAGGAAATGCTAGAATTAAGATTTTCTGTGAAACCAGCAATTTGACTCACTTTGCAATAGAATTTTGACAGTTTCTTTCTGGTATTTAGGCAAACTTTTCATATTTGTGCTCAGATGTGTTGTCCTCTCATATAGTGAGAAAGTTAATGTCAACGGTTTATGGGCTGGTTCAGCCTGACTAGCGGGGCGGAGGGATCCACAGATCCATGCCTCCAGAAAAGGGAAACAGGAGATCCCCAAATAATTAAAAACAGTGGCAACAATCTGAGGAGAACAAACTAATTTATTAAATATGGTATCGGAATGCAAGATAACACACTGTAATACAATACTATATATTTAGAATTAAAGCTAATAAATCAAGTATAATGAGAGAGAGTCCGAAAGGTAGATAGGCCTCACCATAATACTGGGGTGAGATATGCAGTCTGGTTAAGCAGCAGGAGACGAAGAAGAGTTGACGAACAAGAGTCAACGAAGAAAAGCGCATCAGGTGACCTTGACAGGGGCTATATCTCTTCTCTGAGCACAAACTTCCCTAGGGAATGTAGTTCTTCTTCTCTTCTAGACCGGTGCCTGGAATTGGAGCATTAACACCTTAACTCCCAGTGCACTACATGATGTTATGATGTGGGCAGTGAAGAATCTCACTCCTGTTTTTACTACAAAGGTCACTTTTTTTTATTTTTTTTTCCCTGAAATGAGTATGTAAGGAATTACATATTGTCTTTGTTTGGATTAACAAGTACTATTTAAAAAACAGATATTATTAGAAAATATTTGCTGTTCAGCATATCATTAACTTCTAATGAAGGTGATTTTAGCATTATGTCTCCATAATATATATGTATGTTATGCAAATATTCTTATAAACACAGAATCAAACCCAAACCCATATACAAACATCACAGTTAAGTATAGATATACAAAAGCCTCCAATATGTTTTATGATTATGTTTAAAAAATAGGAATTTTCTTTCTTTCTTTCCTGGAAATGTATTAATAAATTTCAAGTTGTTTTCTTTTCAGAAGGAGAATGAAGATGTAGGAAATGGGGAATTCAATTCTAAGATTTTGATTTTATAAATAGTGAAACAAAACCAAATTGTTAATGGAAAAAAAAGTGCAAAAAAATTATAATCCACTAAATTAATCTTTTTACCTCTCTAGATTTGAGAGGCTGCTGGTGATACTGGTACAGAGAAGAGCTCATTATACAAGGAACACATATGGTGTCCTTAAAATATATCTCCTGAAGTACATTATTTTAAGAACCATCATTTACTGTGTATGTAATATGCTTTTATTATTTATGGTCAGGTAGTTTTTAATTGGAAGTGGGCTGGGTGCCTTCCAAAAGGGTTGATACCATTTGCAATGAGTCTTTGACTGATAATCAAAAAAACAGACATTTAATTATATGCTGGTATTTTGTGTATCTTTAAAGGGGGATTTGGGGAGGAGTTAATCACCATTCTGAGGGGTAAACCCTTGATATGTTCTCAACATCCCATTCTACATAAACACGTCTACCTGAAACACAGTTTGTAATTTATACTGTGTACTGTCCACTTTTTCAGGCTGCCAAATAATCTAGGCTAGAGAATAATAATAATGATACAAAAATCAAATTGCTAACATTTTATGAACTTTCATGGAAGACTTTTCTTTGAACAGTTTTTTTTCTTTCTTTCTTCTCATGTGCAACACAAAGCAAAGAATGTTATTTAATATGCATTTTGCAGAGAAAAATCTTTTTGCCTCTGTTCATAACCCATACTTTTTCTGTGTGTGTGTGCGTGCGTGTGTGACTGATTTTTTTTTTTTTTTTTTTTTTTTTGGTTGTTGTTGTTGTTAAAATGAAGCTTGTCTGCATTCTTTCAGTCATGTTTAGCTGTTGTGGGTTCACAGGGGAGTAATGTACATTGAAATGAGGTTGGCTGTAGAAGAATATGTAAAAGAGCAGAGAGACTGACAGAAAAGCCCTGTGAGGTGTGCCTCTAACTGTGTTAAGCTAGATCAGACTATAGTTTCCATATTATACACCAGCCTGCTTTTCCCTTGATGTAAAGTATTTGCGCTTCATAGCTCTTCAGATTTATAAAAGAGAATTAATGCTCTAGTGATAGAGCATTTGGGATGGACAACCATCCTCTACTCCCTGTACTTTCTGACTGCTGGATTTCACCTAGAGTCTGTGATTGAGAGGGACCATAAAAAGTTCTTTAAAATCACTAAGCACTGCTTAAAATTGAGAGGAAAATGAAACTTTTAGGATAAGAATCCTTGTTTTATACAAAGGAAATCATCCAACCTTTTTGTCAACCAGCTATGGCTAGTTTCCAGGCCAGTGTGATTTGTTATGAAAGATTCTCTTTTTAAATATAATGTTAAGCTATTTCTGAAATCTCACATCAGAACTTAGCCTCACAAACTTCCCTGCCCCTTTCTCTCTCAAATGGATCCTTCTTTTCAGTTTGGAGCTAATTAAATCGTGAAAGTATTAGTTAATCTCCTTTCTCTTTTGTACAAAAGTAGGTGCCTGAATTCATTGTTCAGTCATTTATACTGTCTTACATTGTGTGCTATGTCTTATTCTGTTCAGTTGGAACAGAAGTTTCCATTTCAGGGCCAAGAGAGATTAAAACTTTTATAGCTTCACCAGTTTAGTTTAAGACTAGAGCCACCAAGAGCTTTGAAGTACTAAAAATCCTACCTGGCAGCAAGAAAGTTTAACACAGACTCTCACATGAATGCACACACAAAAAATATATATAAATGGTTGGAAAGAATCTGATCCCCTGCGCAGATTATAAAGAATTCTTTTTAGTTTGTTGAGATTAAAAGGCAATAATAGGCTGGCTGCCTTATGCCAGCATTTTTTTCCTCCCTCCTTCTCTTCACCCCTAAACCTAATATGTCATTTGGTAATACTCATCAGTTCTGCAAGAATATAATAGAATAATTCATTACTTCACTTGATGCCCCCAAGATTGAAAAATAGTTGTTACATACCAAGAGATGGTTGTGCAAGGAAAGATTAATAGGTGTAAGGATTCACCAGATGTCCACTGTATTCGGGGAGAAGAAAACAAGTATATGTAAATCACTTTAGCTGCTGGCATAAGATGTTGTACAATATTTGCCTGGTGCTGGGGTCACTTAAATAAAATTGTTCTGCTTCATTTAGGCCTTAGTACCATCCTACTTAAGGCTGTGCTGTGATGGACAGTGTCATTAGAACCTGGAAACTAAGGACTTAGGGGCTCACATCTTTAGCTCCTCATGCATATAAACCTTTTTCTGTGTAACTGGCCATCTGTGTGAAAATTTTAAATAGAAATGCTTTCATAACATTTATTCAGGCGAGCTTCCTTCTACGCCAGTACCTGGTTTTCTTTCTTTTTGTCTCATGGAGATGTCTAGCAATGTGAACTTGAAGTTATTCCATATAAATCTATTTTTCACATCCTTCATATTATAGGAGAACACAAAATTCTTTTCCATTTTTTTTTTTTTCCTCCAGAAGCACCAACTACGTTCAAAGCTTCAAAATCAATATTACATTGATTGCCTACAAAGTAATAGAAGCAAAAGAGTACAGAAAGATGCATGAAAAGAGAATTTTATTTTATTTTATTTTATTTTATTTTATTTTATTTTATTTTTTGGAGGGCATCAAAAAATTGACAAGAGTATCAGTGAAGTAAATACACAAATTTTTTCTTTGATTGTTAAGAATGATAGGTATTTTGGTTGTACTGTGAAGATCCATGTGCTTGTAAGTCCCTTTTGGAGCACAATCTCTAAGTGAACACTGAGAAATATTGTTAAAACTTCATGGAATCACTACACAAAGTATTTGCTAAATGAGACATGGAAAGTGAAACTACAGTTTGTCATGCCTTTGATCAATAAAAATATGTATGGCTAGAACAATCCAAAGGAAGAACACCATAGAATCATAGAATAACTTGGATTGGAAGAACCTTTAAGATCATTTAGTTGCAAACCCTTGACATGGGCAAGGTTGCTAACCATAGATGAAGCAGTAGATCAGGTTGTCCCCATTTCCATCCAGCCTGGCCTTGAGGTCTTCCAGGGACAGGTAATTCACAACCTCTCTACACAGTCTGTTCCTCTTCAACATCCACACAGTGAAAAACTTGACTTCAAATCTAAATCTCTCTTCCATCATTTTAAAACTCTTTCCCCTTGCCAATCACTGTCTTCCCATGTAAAAAAAAAAAAAAAAAAAAAAAAAAAAAGATTTCCCTCATGTTTATAACTCCCTTTAAATATTGGAAGGTCACAAAGGTCTCCCCAGAGCCTTCTTTTCTCCAGATTGAACAAGCCTCAGTTCTTCAGCCTGTCTTCATAGGAAAGATATACCAGACCTCTGATCATTTGGACCTTCTCCAAAATATCTATATCATTCCTGTGTCAAGGGCTCAGAGCTGGACTGTAATCCTAATGGTCTCTCATGAGAGCAGAGTAAAGAGAGATAATTACCTCTCTCACCCTGTTGGCTACTCCTCTTCTGATGCAGCCCAGAATACCATTGGCCTTCCAGGTTGTAAGTGTACACTGCTGGCTCATATTAAGTCTATCATGTACCAGGACTCTCAAGTCCTTCTTAGTAGGGCTGCACTCCAGGAATTCTTCCAGTCTGTACACATATCTGTGATTGCCTTTTCCTTCTGTTGTGTCAACCACATCATTCAGCTTGCGGTCATCCACAAACTTCCTGAGAGTGCACTCAATCCCATCATTGTCTTTGATAAAGATCTTAAAGAGTACTGGCCCCAAGACTGATCTCTGGCAGACCCATTCATCATCCACCTCCAGTGGACATAGAGTCATTTACCACTACACTCTGACTGTGATCATCCAATCAGTTCTTTACCTACCTCTTCATTTCCTATATAGACAAATTAATATTCAGTTTATCACAGAACTGAATATTAATTAAATATTAATTAAAATATACTCATTAGGATGCCAACATTTAGATATTAACCACAAATCCTACCTGAGCATATAATGGAAATATAATTTCTAAAAGTCTTGAAGCATTTAGAAATATGTAACTGGACACAAAAAGTCCAGGAACAGGAAGAAGAGATATCTCTGGCAGGGGCATACAATTAGCTGAGCTGGAAGAACTTAGAAGAAAATAGTACTATCCTAATTTTCTTGTCTGGTTACATTGTAATAGGCTCTTTGTACAAGACAGATGATAATTGGGTGGCAGAGTACATAGCTGAGAAAAGACTGGAAGTTTACATTGCTAAAACCCAAGGTTGGGCATACAGAGATCTTTTTTTTTTTTTTTTTTTTTTTTTTTATTTTAATTCCCATTAGTGGAAATATTATATTGAATGAGAAAGCACTGGATGAAGTGTTTGCTGATAGAAATGCATTATGCTTAGTTAGTAATTGTGAAGATTTGAAGTGGTTAAGCTTAAAATAGGAGGAGAATGGAAATAAATGCATGATATCTTAAAGGATGCTTCAAGCTGATTATGTAAACTATTCAGAGAAAGATTAGAGGAGGGCTTGCCCAGGGATAGAACTTCCAATATATCAGTACATTTTCTCAAGGATATACTTCTCTACAAGCAGACTTCTGATATGTTTATATATTTGCTAAAAAAAAAAAAAAAAAAAAAAAAAAAAAAAAAAAAAAAAAAAAAAAAAAAAAAAAAAAAAAAAAAAAAAAAAAAAAAAAAAAAAAAGTGAAGAAGTTAATCATCTGTTTTGGAACTTCATAGCTTGTAAATCAAAGGAAAACAGATATTAAATACATCCAGAAGATCCAGAAGATGAACGTTTCTCTGGAGGAGTTTAAAGGACTTCAGTCTTGAAAGTTCATTACCGAAACATGAACTCGTTCTTACTGTTTGTTTATTCCAGCTTCTTGTGAACTGATTCTTTGCCTTCTTACTGAAGAGTTCTGTTAAAAAAAAAAAAAAAAAAAAAAAAAAAAAAAGTTTTAAAAAAATTACAGGCACTTTTGGAATGTAGTTGTATTTAAATGCAGAGAACAAAACAAGTAATTATTTTACCTCAGTAAAAATGGGCTACATTTTAAACACCATTCTATTGAACACAATGAGAAACTTGAAATTACATATTGTTTAGCTGTTTTATATATATATATATATATATATATATATATATACATATACATATATATATTTTAATCCTAAGATGTCTTTCAGCCCTTAAAAGGGCTGAAAACACACAAATTAAAGTATTGCAGCCACCATTGTAGCAAGCACTTTGTATATTATGATGTACAGACAGAGAAATGTATAAGAGATATAGGGATGATGAATAAAAAAGTATCCAGGAACTAAATGTACATTACGACTAGAATCACATTCCTGCTTGGTTTTGTTTGTTTGTTTGTTTGTTTTTCTTGTTTATTTATTTATTTATTTTTATTTTTAGGAAATCTGAGTTTTTTGTTCAATGACATCTAAATAAATGCTTTATGATCAAAATCAATAAAACCAAAGGTACCAAATACCAATACCAAATGTATTATAATCCTACAGACATGTCTTTCAAGATTGTTTTAATAATATTTAGACTGTTAAAACAAGGGGAATAATTTGAAGACTTATTTTTGGGTAATGAAAGGATTTTGAATTTCCTCCAGAGATAAGTACATGTGCTGGATACACCTACATGTTCATCACACCTGCATTTCATTTTTGACCTGTTGCTATCCATAATTCTGAAAATATCAGTCTGTGAATAAATAATTTTTCTTGTCATTTTGTTGATTATAGTTGGTTAACCCAATAGCCCTGATATCTAACTCTTACTTGATTACAATAATTTTGTATATATCAGCTGCAGTTGTATATCACCAGTGATGTTAAAGTTCTGCTTTTTTTTTTTTTTTTTTTTTTTTTTCTCAAGTAGGTAATCCTTTAAGCTGGGCATCTAAGATTTGCTTTTTAAAGAAAATATTAGTTATTTTGATACTTTCTAGCATTAAGAGCACCTTGAAGATCAGATGTACACGTCTCTTGTCCCCAGAATGTACCCTGAATTTCACATATATTTTTTTCATACAGGCAAAATCTTTTATACACCAGCCCATGGATTCAATGTATTCAATTGTCACGGAGTTAACTAGATCAATCTATGCCCGTGACAGGGATCTATGCCTGTGACAGGGTGGCAGTAGGCCCCTGCCCCCCCCCAGCCGCCACTGGCCCCACAAAATGGGAAGGAAGGATGGGAGTGAGAAAAACAGCAGCAACAATCTATGGAGGAAAACTTATTTTACTAACTATGATATCGGAATGCAAGATAACACAATATAATACAATCTAATTGAAATTGAGACTAATAAATCAAATAAGATAGGAGAGAGAGTTCTCGAGACCGAGTCAAACCTGAAGAGCTTGGAACGGCTAGGAAAGCACCCTCCAGCACCCACTGCCAGGCAGTAAGAGACCGCCCCACCCGGAAGGGTCAGATCCCATGACTTCTGTAATGTATAGGGATAGGTACCTGGAATTGGAGCATTAACACTTTAATTCCAGTACATGATGTTTTGATGCAGAATACTGAAAAACAAAAAACATATAACCATGATATCAATGTATTCATATTCATGAATTTATAAACGTAGACATAGCCAAGGATCTTCATGTCTGCATCTTGTTATAACAAAATGAGCTTTCTTCCCCTCTCCTCAGAAACCTTTTGGCTCAACTGCTATTTTTCAGATGAATGTGAAGAAAAAAGTTTCAGTTGTTAGTTAGAGCTTTATTTGTCCCCATAAAACATATTTATCCCCATTTATGGCTCTGAAGATCTTCAGGACTTGCCTTAAGGTGAGCCTTACCCTTATTTTCTCCCGTTACAATTCCACCATTTCAGGAAGCCCAGAGGCTGTTCACTAGTTCGCTGTATGAACATGAGATAAGAAGGAAGGGTGACTATGGAGAACTTAGACCCCCTGTGGGGACTTCCCAGTGCATAATGTAGACAGAGCAATCAGCTTGGTGCCTCAGCTTCTCTGCTCATGTAATGATATTTCCTTTCCTTCCAGGGGTTTCACAAAGCTTAGTTCATCAGTGGTCTATGAGGGACCAATGTGAGGGTTTTTTTCAGAGATAAGTACCTCAGAATGGCCTAAATAATTTATCCTTGCTTTTTCTTCTATCCAGTAGGCTTCTCTTAAAAATGCTTCCAGCCCTTTAAAGTTTGGATGCACGCTGTACTTGCAGAAAGAAAAAAATATATTACAAAGAAAAATGCATAATGTATGATAATGTTGAATGTAGCAAGAATTAAAGTAAATGGTCTGATATAAAAAGTGTTTCAAGCAGGATTAATAATTCTGTAATTTGTTATACAAAGTCAATTTTTCCACTTCCAAAGCTAAGTTGCCTAGTGGGGTTTATTGGCTCAGTCATTATTAGGTATATATCACTTTTATTATTCCACATTTTTATGTGTTTATTAAAAAAAAAAAAAACAATAATAATAATAATTCATGAATAAAATATATGGCTCTAAGCTGCCATATATGAAAGGTGGTCTGAAAGCCCATATTCTCTCTTATTTGAAAAGGGAAATATGTTGTATATTTATTGATCTATCTTTTTATCTATTTATATATTTATAGGATGGATCTATGAAGGGAGATTTTGTGTGTTTGTATGCATACGGACATATATGCATATGTATATATGGTAATATGTGCATACATGTATTGTGTATCCTATTACCATACAAATATATATAAAGCAATCTTTGAAAAAAGGCACAGTAATGCTACTTCTATTCTTTCTTTCTGATAAACCTTCTAAAGTCTGTCCTCTTTCGTTCAGTGTGACCTATCCTGGATGATGCCTTTCATAAGAGTCAGTTCCCTTTTCCTCTTTTCCTATTCTTCAGCCTTCTCAGATGATCATATCCACTCTGCTAAACTCTGGTTTCTCTCCTAATCTGTAGCAGAATGGCTCCTATCCAAATGTCACCTTACAACACTAGACATGATTGAGCATCCATGCAGTAGCCAATGTACTGCTACAGATGATGTGAGGAAACGTTAGCTTGATAGATTAGTTTTATTTTTGGTCTTCTTAATCACTCTGCACCTGGTAGGAGTTTGATGTGAACAGATAAGTAGTATCAAGAGACAGATAGACATGATGGGCAACATTTTTATATATATATCTATGTATTAATTAATTAATTTATTTAGAATATTAGGGTGAGAGGCCTTTTTTTTTTTTTATCATGTTGCTAGATTTTTATTATTATTATTTTTTTATTTTTAACTAATATTATCCTCTCTATTTTTAACTAACATAATCCTCTCAGTTCATAAAAGATAATTTGCTGTCAGTAAATTTGGACTGAAATTCTGCAGCATTGTAACAACAGAAATAAAAAGTCAAGAAACTCAAGAAATCATTTTATGGCAGTTAATGAAACAAACTCTTAAAAATGTAGTTTTAAAAATAGGATTTATAATAAGAGCTAAGCCTTTGACCTAAAGTCTCTGTCCTCTTTGGTGGTGAGAGGTAAATTACACTTGCTAACTTCATCTATGACATGGCACAAATTACTTCATAAATGTTCCATAATTGTACTGTGATTATATGGTTATTGCTACAAGTTGTCAACAAAATGACTACCTTGAGGCCTCATAGCTCCAATCTATGGCACATGGTAATTAGCTAAGAAAGGATTAGGATCTAAGAGACTCCTGAGGAAATCCTTCTGCAAATACACAGGATAATTATTATGTTGAATGGACACCTCCAAAGACAACAGCAATGGAGACTGAAGGAAGGAGGAAATTTTGAAAAATATGAGGCTTTTGTAGAGATCTTAATAGAGAACTTCATAGAGGGAAGAAAAAAAATGCAAAAGGAGAGAGAGAAAAGCAAAGTAATGTCATGCTTCAGCATTCCACAGCGGAAGTTTTTGTGCTATCTTGTGAAGCTGTTTCCAGGAAAACACTGCATCAAGGTCTGGGAGAATTTTGTCCTTTAAAGGACTGTAGATTTTGGATCTTCTTGAAATGAACATGTACTGCAGCTGAAGAAAATCAGCTCTGAAGTAGAGCTCAGAAGTTCTACCACTTCACTGAGACAAAGACTGAACAGTATCTGCTGCATATGTTTTCAGTCATTTTGGACCATACAAAAGGAGAAATAATACCGTGTGTTCTCAAGTTTGATCATACTTGCCTCCTTTATCTCCACAATAACCTAAACTTCACTATTATCTGTATCTAAGATACAGCTAAAAATAATTTTTATTCAGCTTAGGTGGTATGATTATTTGGAGACCTAATATAACCAGATATTACAACTAGCTTCTTCAAAATGGTGTAGCTCTTTTGAGCCCTACCTAAAGATATACTAACCTGCAAATAAGAAGCACATGGGCCATGGGCTTTGTTGTGTTTTGTTCTAATAACAATCCTGTTTAATTCTGAGTGAGTATCTAGATTTTTCTTTAAAATAAAATCAAGAAAAGTGGGGTGCACATGTTGAAAATTATAGTTATCATTCCTTGAATGGTTTCTATACCTATCTATCTTTAAACATCCAATAAGTCTGGAATTACGCTTCTGAAATTATGCTTACTGTTTATCCCTCTGCTTGGGCTGCTGGTACTTTTTCTTGGACTTCAAGCTCATTATATATAATGTAGAAATTTTAAACTCTTTTAATATGTCTGAGTATTTTTCACTTGCCTGAAGTTACATATAACCTCTCAGTCTTTTTATGAATTTAATTATAAATGATTTGGTTAAGGTCATGTGGAAAGACTGTTGCAAAGCAAGGAGCTGAACACAGGTCTGCAGAGTCCCAGATTACTGCACTAACCACTGATTCACCCTCCCTCCTACAAAATACCCCTTACTTTTCACAGGTCCTGGCGTGGCTTCTTCCTGTATTTATGCCAAGGGAAAAGGGCATGAGGAGGAGAGCCAAGTGCATCAGACTCATGCCACTCAAATATTCTCTTGCAGAATGGGCATTTACAGATACTCTTTTCAGGAAGATTTTTGGTTTCCTTTTCTTGCTTCATTAGCACAAAGCAGCTGGAGTTGAGGCCTTGGCTTAACCCCAACGTATAGTCTGTATGAGACTGCCATAGAAGTGAATTAATTGATTTCTTACTGGAGTGAATGATTACCTGACTGCTGCACATTTTTGTTTTCTTGTTATTCATATGAGGTATGTTAAATTTTGTCTGGACAAACTACTCCTAGGCTAGGCATGTTTTCACCACTTAATACACCAAATTCTCTTAAAAAAAAAAACAAACAAAACAAAACAAAACAAACAAACAAACAAACAAACAAAAAACCATACATATATATATATATATATATTTTTTTTTTTTCTGTGAGATGGGAATCTCCATCAGAATCCTAACTTGTACAAATTAAAATACTGAGTCCCAAATCCATCCTTTTAATGTACCCACTGACTGCAGCATTGAGCTACAACAAAGATGAATTAGTCTGGAATATATATATTGAATATTTAATGCATATACAGCATGCTATAAATGCTTGTCCTGCAGGTAAAATGTAATTATTCTAATTACACTTTGATTTCTGTACAGCTACAGAGTAAATTACCTGATTATTTGTATTCTGTGCCATAAAATGTCACTCTAATTCAACCTTCAAACGCATACAAGCCTGTTTCCCTTGCATAAGAGTTCCAGGTATTTTTGGTTAGCAGCCATTGACTTATCCTGACAAGATACAGTCAATTTTTTATCCGTTTTTCATATCTTTGGGACCTTTTAACTTATTTGTCGGTGGCTATATTTTATTTATTAAATAGAAAAAAGCATTCACTACATGCTAGTTTGCCTAGCAATGGGCAGGTATGTTGCTGTTGCTGATGCATCTGTACTATGAGTTATTATCTTGGTAGCATACCATAATGCACTTTGAGGATAACACATTTTGGTCTTTGGAGATGTTTACTATCTTTCCTCATACAGTTGGCTAAAATAGACCCACTGGAGGATGGATGAGCACCATAACAGAAGTGGTAAACAGTGACAGAAAAGTCTTAAAAATAAAATGCGAGGGAGACTACTTACTTGAGAAGAGTGTGGAATCAATTAAAATTTGATTAAAAAGGACCTCTGGAGGTCGCCTCATCTAAATTTCTGCTTAGAAATGACACCATAACCAACATTAGATGAGGCCACATACATCTTTGTCTAGTCAAGTATTGAAAACTACTTAAGCTGGAGATTTCATAACCTCCCTATGTAACCCATTTCAGTGTTGCACCACAATGCTGTAGAAAAAAAACATTTCCTATGCCTCAGTGTGAAACTCAAAAATTGCAACATATACTCACAATATTTTGTCTCACTGATTAGAGAGGAGATTGTTTTGTTCATATTGGAAACTATTCCTAAAATTGTTGAGGGCAAAATAATTGCCAGAGAGCTGGATTATATAAAAATACCATTTAATTGATTCACTGTGTGTATCCAATGTCAAGAACCAGTGTATACATGCAGATAACACATGAATATGTATCTGTGTGTAATGATGTAGTCCAGAATTTAAGGTCTTAATTTCAGAGGCTAATTTCAGCTTTGTCTCTGGTTGTTGAGTCATGTTCATCAAGTCTCTTCTCTCCACAACAGGAATGGTTAGCCAAACATTCTCTATGAGCTGATTTGATTTAAGACACAATAATGAGATGAATTCCGTTGTCAGGACAATGGAAGTGCACCCACGGCTTTTGCCTAAGAAAAAGCTTCCAGGAGGTCAGTGACATCCACCAGATGCAGGAATGACCATCTGAGAGTGTAAGAGAGAAACTGACTGATGCAGTAACACCCTGGTATGCCTGAGAGAAAGGTTCCAGAGAGATGCTCCCCAAAAACTGATGGACTCCCTGCCTTGACACATTTGGGTGGAGGTGTAGGAGACCTCAGAGATGGGGAGAGCTGGAAGATAGTTGGGCTCGGTATCATGGGTGAATCCCTTCCCTACCTAACCTCACTTCCCCAGGTACCCCTTAGTGATAGGTTTGAGGCACTGGGCATTGAAAGATAGGTGAGCAAGGAGGCGGGGGAAGGTTCACCTACAATATTACCAAGGGTAATTCTGTGTCTCGAGGCTGCCTCTGTCAGGAAAGACTGAAAAGTTATTTTTGTAGGTTATGCCCTTCTCAGGGGAGTGGGGAACCCATATGAAGGTTGGATCTGACCTGTGGGCATGTGTACTGCCTCTCTGTGGCCCGTGTCAAGGACACAACCAGAAAATGCCTGGATCTAGTTCACCCCTCAAATTGCTACTCATTACTGATAGCTCAGGCAGGCAATAATGAAGTTTCTCGTAGAAGCCTGTGAATTATCAAGGAAGACTTCAGGGTTTTAGGGCAGTTGATTGAGAGGGTGGGAGCACATTTAATATTTTATTTTTTTCCCTTCTGGGGCGGTGAGGCATACAGAGCGTGCTAGGAAAACCTAGGTAACCCATGGCTGAGTGGCTGGTGCTGTCACAGGAACTTTGAGTTTTTTGATGATTTACTCAGCACCTGGCCTAATGGCTGCAGACAAGTGTCACCAGAGTTTTTTGCTTCAGTTTTCACCAGCACTCAGAGAGGATTACTCATTACTTGTATTACTCATTTACCTGAACCTCGCGTTCCTGAACTTGTAGGTGGGAACTAGGGTAGTAAATCCCTCCCAGTGTAAGAGCAGAGCAATTCCAAGACCACCACATGAAACTGAATGCATACAAATCTGTGGGGCCGGATGACATGAATTCCAGGGTCATAAAGGAACTAGCTGATGTGGTTGCTGAACTGCTCTCCATAGTATCTGAAAAATCATGACTGTTAGGAAAAGTCCCAGGGGACTGGAGAAAAAGGAAATATCACTCCCATTTACAGGAAAGGGAGGAAGAAGGAACTACAGGCCAGTGAGCCTCACCTCTGTGCCTGGGAAGATCATGGAACAGATCCGCCTAGAAGACATGTTACATGTACACGTGGAATGAGCAGGTGATTTGAGATAGCCAGCACAGTTTTACCACGGAAAGGCCATGCCTGACCAAGCTGGTGGCATTCTAGGATGGGGTGATGACATCGGTAGACAAAAGGAAAGCGACTGATGCCATCTACTTGGACTTGTGCAAGGTCTTTGACATGGTTCCCCATCACATCCTTATCTCTAAATTGGTGAGATAGAGATTTGAGATGTGAACTATTGAGTGGATAAGGAATTGATTGAAAGGCCATAGAGAGAAGGTTGCAGTGAATGGTACTTCATTGAAGTGGAGGCTGGTGATGAGCGGTGTCTTCCAGGGGTCTGTCTTGGGACCAATGCTCTTCAACATCTTCATCAGTGACATTTATGATGGACTCAAGTGCACTATCAGTATTCTGCCCAGAGAAGTTGTGGATGCTCTGTTCCTGGAAGTGTTCAATACCAGGTTGGATAGGTCTCTGAGCAACTTGATCTAGTACCAGATCTGGAGGTTGGTGGCCCTGCCTATGGCAGGATGGTTGGAACTCGATGATCCTTGGGTTCCATTCTAACCCAAGCCATTCTATGGTTCTATGATTATGAAAAGCTATGTTAAAATAAAGTAATACAATAGCATGTTATTACATATTACTATGCGTGATATGTAATATATACCAAAATTAATAGATCTGTGAGATCTCCATCCCACAGTTAGGAGTAAAATGATTTACTGTTTACTGAGTATCATGGATTTCCTCACCCACCTCTTTGTCTAGAAAACTGTTTGAGGTTTTGCTTTCAACATTCTACAAAGGCAATTCAATTATAACATCAGGCCAGACTGAAACTGAGGTCAGGTCTCTAAGGTACAATGGAAGCAGTCTTTTAAGACAGCCAGTCCTGCTAAAACAAATGTCTTTTTTATTAATTTGGGAACACTGTGGTTCTTCTTGACACTTTGGGCCCAGCTTTTTATTGATCAAAATATGTAGGCATTATTTTTGTTGGGCAGATAATTCAAGATGAATGCTGTTTTTTGCTTTGGTTTCAGTTGGGACAGAGTTGATTTTCTTGATAGTATCTGGTATGATGCTATGTTTTGATTTTAGGAGAAAAACAGTGTTGATAAAACACAAATGTTTAGTTGTTGCTGAGCAACACTGAGAGGTGTTGAACAGTGCAGTACGGAGAAAAGAATGCTTCAGTTTTTCTGTTCCTTGTGCTGTCCTGGCAGCATTGGTGCTGAAGAGGCACAAGGAATGTATAGGGGACAGAAAAAGGACAGCTGACCTAAAGTGGCCAAAGGGATACTCCATGCCATACCACATAATGTTAAAAATAACAACAATAATAATAATAAAATAAAAATAAATTCTAAAAAGCCACAAAGAAGCTAAGAACTATAAAATTGAAATTGTTTTCTGTGTCACTTGTTTTCTATATATATGTACACACATACATATTGTCATGGTTTTATGTTTTTTGGTTTTTAGTATTCCACATCAAAACATCATGTACTGGAATTAAAGTTTTAATGCTCCAATTCCAGGTACCTATCCCTATACATTACGAAAGTCATGGGATCTGACCCTTCTGGGTGGGGCGGTCTCTTACTGCCTGGCAGTGGGTGCTGGAGGTGGCTTTCCTAGCCGTTCCAAGCTTTTTCAGGTTTGACTCGGTCTCAGGAACTCTCTCTCTCCTATCTTATTTGATTTATTAGTCTCAATTTCAATTAGATTGTATTATATTGTGTTATCTTGCATTCTGATATCATAGTTAGTAAAATAAGTTTTCCTCCATAGATTGTTGCCGCTGTTTTTTTTCCTCCCTTCCTTCCTCCCCATTTTGTGGGGCCAGTGGGGGTGAGGGGGCAGGGGCCTACTGCCCCCTGTCACGGGCATAGATTGATCTAGTTAACTCCATGACACATATATATATTTCTATATAACTGTATTTACTGATATCTTCTTCTTTTTCTTAAGCAAATAGTTTTTTTTATCTTAAACTATATTTTCTACTTTTCTTTCTTCTCCCAGTTCTCTTCTCCATCTCATTGGAAGTGGGAGGAGTGAGCAAAAGGCTGTGTGGTGCTTAGCTGGTGACAGTCAAACCTTAACAGTCCTTCATGCACCCATTGTGGCAAATGAAGGTTTGAGATAACAGCAGATCTGATCTGAATATTTAAAAACAACTTTTTTTTAAGCAGTATAGTAGCTTAGTAACTGGTGATCATATTATGAATCTTTTCACTCACAGTATGATATTACTTGCTTTCAGTGCATTTATTTATTTATTTATTTCGCTTAAATCCATCCCCATTTTTTATTACTTCTTAGGTAATAGAAAAGACTAGATTTCTTTACAGTCTTGCCATTTGTATAGACTTGTTATACCTGTCATGGATTTGATTTGGTACTTGCACTTGATAGTACCATCTTTCTCAGATTTCAGCAGCCTTCAAACTGAAACTCTTAACAAGTACAATCTCTACTCCAATGCAAGTTAAAATAGTTGTGGAAAATTTTGAATATACCTGGGATATTTTATAACTGGCATAACCTTTTTTGCTATGTCTTCTGCATGTGTTTCCAATTTTAATTATGGTTAAGAAACTATTTAAAAACACCAATCCAGAGGTGTACCCTGAGGGTAGATTGTTGTGGATGGCAAGACGTGTGGGAAAATATAGCAGGTATATATATATCATGATTATCACTTCTGATGAGTCTGGAACTTCCACTTGAGCAAGCACAGAATCCTAAAAACATCACAGAATGTTTTAAAAAGCTATGCCTTGATCCTGACAATGCCATAGATCTTCTGCTCGCTACATGTGTTGGGGTTTGGCCTGCATGTATCAAGCTATTCAACATTACTTAACACTCTCTGGAGGTCTGAGTCCAACACAACAAGTCTGCAGAACCTGCTGAAGATGTTAAATCAATTTGCAGAAGTGAAGGCCAGCTTTATATTTTGCTGAAATGTACTATCTCTAATCTCTAATCTCTATCTCTGGTTCATGGATGGTGGCAAATGCACTGTGGGAGTGGTTTCAGCAATAGAAACTGAACAACTGACAGTGCAGAGGCAAACCCATCTGAGCCTCTGCATTGTGGAAAAATACTGCTGCCTGAATAGAGAATATGTTGTGCATCATATAGCTACCTATGTACCCAAGAGTTGTGCTACCAAAGGTCATCAAAACAAGCAGAAGGTGTATTGGGCCTGTAAAGTTAAATTGGCTCAGGAAGATTTAAACTGGCAGTATAAGGATGGATTATTTCCACCTCAGTGGGCCCATGACACCTCAGTCAAAATCCCATTCAGGGACCTGGGTGCACTTAGTGAGTAACGAGGAAGTTTGGGATTGTCCAGTGTGTACATCAAAGGGATTTGATGCTGCATGAGAACAGCCAATAATTTGAATTGTGTGATGGTACTTTCTATATAATACTGCATAGCATCATCAATATGATTTTATATGCCTTATCAACACAGTAAAAATTGCAGTAAGAATCACCCACATTAACAAAGAATTAATTCTGATAGAAACAAGTCTAGCTTTAGCATGGAATAATCCAACATTGTACATCACCTCTCCTGCCTTGAAGGACTTTTATGACAGATGGAGCTCAAAACCATAGTCTAAATGAACTCCACAGCCAATTTACAGGGACTGCCTGTAGACCATGGGAATTTTATGTATATATATATATAAATTGCCATCAGTTGTCTTGCCATTTATGTCTTGCCATATATATACATGGCAAGACAACTGATCACAGTTAATTAGGAAATATGGGAAATGGCAGGACCAGAGCATGATGTAAATGGTATGGAATAAGAGGTAGATATTGTCCTGGTTTCGTCTGGAACAAAGTTAATTTTCTTCATAATTTCTATTATGATGCTGTGTTTTGTCTTTAGGAGAAAAACAGCACTGATAACACACTGATGTTTTGGCTGTTGCTGTACAGTACCAAGGATTTTTCAGTTTTTTCTAGTACTGTCATATCAGCAAGCAGGCTGGAGGAGCACAAGGAGCTGGGAGGGGACAGAATCGTAACAGCTGACCTAAACTGGCCAAAGGAATATTCCATAACATGAGATTGTATGAAAAAAACTCTGACTGAGGGGAGTTGGGTGGGAAGAAGAACGCAAAAGGCAGTTCAGTGTTTAGCTGCTTGCCAAATTAAACTACAACATTAAGGCAGGCTTATCATTATAGAAAAGATTATGTGAACTGCAAAATCATAAACAAAATGATAATTTGTATTCTCAAATCCAGTGAATTACAGACCATTGGATTTTCGTTTTTCATATGGACTACATATACATATTTATCCTTTGGTATATATTTTAAAATAAAATTGTATGTTATTTGCAAAGTCAAATCTTGTTTTAAATGTTCCAGAGATATCATCCAAAGATACACAGTATCTTTTGTGAATTTCTGGTGAATTTCTGAAATAATTCTTGCCATGCAGATAGAACCTTGATGTCAAATTACAAGCTGTAGGTGACATTAGCAGTAGCTGAGGTTTCCAACATATTTTATTTGAGAAAGTCCACTTTTCTTGGCTTCAGTAATACAGTATTTTTCACCTACTGTAACTATAATTCAATTTAAAATTGTTTAGCGTAATTAACAATTAACATTTCAGATTCTGTTTTTTCTCACTCCTTCCTCATCTTCCTCACACTCTACATTGGCTCTATGGATATATATTTTTTTTTTCTCCCATAATATTAATTTTAATATTGTTAGCTAAAATGGTTTATCAATTTCTCTTAACAAGGTAAGAGAAAAATAATTAGGATACCATTGTCATTATTAAAAAAAAAAAAAAAAAAAAAAAAAAAAAGACATGAAATAATACTAATTTAATCTGTGTGTAATTGTGAAATTCTGCCCCTTCTATAGTAAGGAGTACAATACTAAATTTAACAGTGCAAGTATAACTGTTTCAAGGTTCATCTTTTCAGATTCCCCCAGTGGTGACTAACAAATAGGCTTCTAATTTCCCAAATGGTAAATACAGACTGGCAGCAATTGTTAGCAATTGTTTCTGAAGTTTTGTCTGTCTCTTGTATGCTGGGCCCTTGTAACTTCCCTACACTTTCCTGAAGATTTTTGTTTTAGACCTGAAAGATTAAACAGACCTATTATGCAACATCTATTCAGTCTTCTATAAATTTCTAATGGGACTTAAGTAAAATATCTCATATGAACAGCTGTTTGTGTAGAGACACATCTTCACATAATAAGCACATTTAGGAAGAATTTAGGAAGAAGTAAAATAACAGTCAGTTAAGTATGTATTTATGAACATTAATTTTTGAAAATATTTCAAGGTGTATATTTTCATGTGTAAACAAGAGTAAGGATTTATAATTGGGAAAGGGAAATCTATGTATCAGGTATCATACACTTCTATTTACCAATTGTAAATACTTATATGTAACAAAATATATTAAAAACTTCTTTTCAAAATATGGAAATGAGGCTAGAGAAAGGAAGTACATTCTGTTTTAACAATCACATCTTCCTTTAAAATATTTGAAGGCAAACCCCTGACACTGAAGATGAATTGTCCTCTGACAAACCATCTCAGTACAATATTTATATGCTGTTCAGAGGTTTCAGCTGATGGAGAATACGTGAGACACATTTTTATAGCCAAATGAGCAGCTGAACATTTCAGGCGACTTATACTGGACCAGAAACAAAGTCAAATATTGCACAAATTTAAATTAGTACCAATGGATAGATATCTAAGCTTATCTGCATGACTTCACTGCTTTTTTGAACATGGCACTTAGAAACATCAATCTCACCTTTTCATTTTGCCATTTTGCAATTCCTTAATTCAAACAATGATGGATTTAGCAGCTCGCAGTTCAGACTGTCTCTTCATAGATCTGAACAACTTTAAACAAATCCTTAAACAGGCGCTTACTGTTTCCTTTTTTTCTGGTATTATGGTTAATGTTTGTATCTAGTATAGTGAGGGGAGGAGTTATCATAAATCTTCCCACACCCTTCTTTCCAAGTTGATTCACAATTTATGTTCATTTGCCTATAATGAGATGATTAGAGTTGAATCAGATCAGATTTAATCTGCAGTTAAACTGTGAAATTCTTTTTTCCCCCAAATGAGGTTGTAAAACCAACATCAAGCTTAAACTACTGTGTAATTTTTGCTCCTTCTTCGTTCTTTCTTTAAAACAACAACAACAAAACTTCAGTATTTTGCTGCAAGACAAGGCATCAGTTTGAGCATAGTAAATACTGACATCTGGTTTTTAAAAATTTGCAAGCTACATCAGTTGGACTGAAACTACCTAAATATAATGTTCAGGTGAAGAATAAGAACTGACCTCATGCTTTTTTATAATAAAATAACTTTTGCCATGTTAGATATAAATTAACTGTGCTAATTTGGTGAAGGTCACTAGATATCACGTCCTTTTCTTGTCCAGTAGTTGGCAAATATGTGCTGGTATTAATTTGCCTTCTGTGGATGTGTAATGTGTTAAGTATTGGACATTATTACCTCTTTATCAAATAAGGCATTAGTCAGTTAAGTAATCACATGCAAGTCTGTAACACTGAAGCTCATGTCTCTCTTTCCTGTACTCCCCCTATTAATCAAAGCATATATGACAGATTAGCACAACTGAATCACTATCTCTTTATGTCTGCTACTATTAATTTAAGAGCAGAACTGATATTGTTGACTAATTTTGCATATAGCTTTTCCAGTGATATCAAATTGTGTCTCTGCCTTCAGGACTAGATTTTCATCCATGACTTGTAAATGAAATATCTAGAAATGAAGTAGTAATAATACACACACACACAATCTGTTGTTAAAGTCTGTTGGAGCTGCGGGGTATCAGGAGTTTTCTCTGCTTTATGTGCATGGGTTACTTTAGTTAACAAGCCACAAAGGGAGGGTGTGTATCAGAAACTGTACCCGTGCAGCACAAGGAATAGATTTCAGCATCTCAGACTCACACTATGAGACACTAATAGCTTGAAAAGCACAATTACTGCATTGTTCAAGCAACACATAAAACCTGGTCATCAAATCACAATCCCTTGAGTACATATTAATTCTCCATTGTATAAAATGCCACCCGGTAGTCTTTTCTAGAACAACTGATTGCAAGGGCCTAACCTTAGAGATCAAGGTCTTCATAAATGAAGATTTAATCAAATAACCAAAAGAAAATATATTAAATGTCCTTTTTGCAGCGTTTCTATCATATTATATTTATAAATATATAGAAATTGTATACTGTACAGTCTGCTTATCTGTAGCTTACCCAATGAAATATTATTAGTTTTCATATCTATAAGTTTTACTGTTTTATCTTTGACAAACTCTGAAATAGTACACCAGTGACATTTTTTTAAAAATTAGTCTTCTGTGTTTAAAGACCCCTCATCATTTTCATCTATCATTGTTCTGGAAATGTCACATTGATTTTATCCTCTTTGCAATAAATGGTAACATCCCAAAAAACAAATAACAGTCTGACACTTCAAAATAGCTGCCACTCTTGCAGAGAGTGAAAATAAATAAAAGGACAATTTTCTTGAAGGACAGGACAGGGAAAAAAAGCGTGTAAGAGAATATTAGAGAGAAGGAAATCTTTATCTCTTTCTGGAAATACTAACAACATCCTAAGTAGAAGGAATAATAAATAGTGGGCTATTTTTTTTTTTTTTTTTTTCCCAGATATAAATTGCAAACCGGATGCTCACCAGTGAAGATACTAGTTAGCTTATCTTAAAACTATTAGTAAAAAATCCTCCTGTATATAGACATATGCTTATTTAATTTTTTAGGCATTTGTCACTGACCTCACTGTCTTCAACTTTTTGTGAATAATTGCAGGAAGGGTGTGCTAGACAGTCTGAGAAAATAGGGCTGAACCACACAATTGTCTGTAAATCAGTTTTGTTCACAGTCTCACTGATATTGTAACATTATCTTTTGTGGTATTGGATGGTAGATCAGCTACCTTTATCTGCATACATATGAGAAAAGACACTGGGAAGTGAAAGACAAAGGTCCCAAAATGAAGAGTTTGTTGCTGGACTTCTAGAGCTATGCAAAAAGTGATGGAAATGTCTAAAATGGTTTGAAAATGTAGGGAATCCAAAGGAAGTTAGGAGGAGAATTCCTGAAAACTTTAAGGAAGGGAGAGAACAAGCTTATTGATTTTGATTTGTCTTCATAACCAATAATATTAGTGAAAATAAAAGGTTTGGATATTTTCACAACTTGTCATATTGTGACAATGGAGAGAAAAATCCACTCAACTCTTTTTATCCCATCAAGTTTTTTTTTTAAATCCTGTTAAAACAAACAAACAACAAACAACAAACAAACAAAACAACAACAACAAAACAAACATCAAAGCTGTTTTCTTTTCTTGGTAGACTTTGAAACTCAGACAAAAATATGATTTTAATTTAGCATTTCATCCTTATTAGCAAAGCATGTATGTAAACTCTCAATTTTAAGAAATTCTTTAAATCCTATTCCAGTAGCACTTAATCAAGCACTAAACTTCAGTATGTGTTTGAATGCTTTGATGATTTGAAACCTAAACAATGAGGGAGCTAATGACTTACTGAGATTATTCTGCACTAGTAAATAGTGATTATCGAAGAAGGGACACTGTGGTACACCTTATGCCATTTCACAGTAAAAGAAAGTGCTTTGGATTGCTTTCATGTTTTTCTATAGATTTTCATCTCCATTAAAATAAAATAACACCAAAGAAAGGGAAAGCATCCTTTCGAAAATTTTGAAGATACAAATTAATAATGAACCATCCAATATTTCTATTTGTAATCATGATTTATGGAGGTAGTAGATACTGTAATAAGAACGCATTTGTCTGTCATGTACATGAGCAATAAGGCCATGTCATGAACAATGAGCTATAAAACAGGATCATAACAGGAAGAAAACTTTATATACATATTTTTTAGATTAAGATATAACACAGCAAGGCACTTGCCCTCTTAAACTGAGTATTGCATGTATAATAAACAACTGATGGAATGATTTTTTAAGTGTTTTCATGTAGAAAGAATATTTAGATAAGTATCTAGTGTTAATGGAAATGAATGTTCCTCCTGCCTGATTCAGCTGTGAAGCATTTTTTAAAATCTAAACATTTTATGCTCATGAAAAAACACCAATATGGGGCATGCTTCTATCTGCAGGACAATAAGAGCTTTTCTGATTTAATATCACTCACTGAATTATAGTGTGAGGATATCAAAGAAAATTAAACATCATATTATTGAAAATAAGAATGTTCAGAATTACTGAATAAGAACGCATATAAAAACACATGTTGAACAGAACATAACCATTTGGGTTCAGGGCCTAATTCACTCAGTAATTTGAAGAGCCAGAGAGAGTCTCTAGGGGCTAACTATTCCATAAAAGTTCACTAGAGAGTTTCTTGCTATTTTCTTAAAACTGCTAGTGAGTGATATAGGAGGATTAGGTATACCATTAGACAGAGGTCTATCACTGCAGTTTTTGGTTTCCATGATAGAATATCTGGAAAATAAAATCAATATTCAGGAGATGTAAGAGGTGAAAAGAATATTATAAAATGTATTATCTGAAGGTAAATGATATAACTCTGACTTAGACATTACTATTAAAGCCATAAGTTTTAGACAAATAGTATTTAAAATCTCATTAGTCACTTTTTTTCTTTTCTTTTTTCCTTTTTTTTTTTTTTTTTTTTTTTTTTTTTTCCCTTTTATTTTCTTTTCTTGTCTTGTTAAATGGCTATCTACATTTGTGATATCGGAATAACAAAATTCTCTTTTCTAATCTAGTTGAAGTCTTTGGATGAGGAGTACCAAAATAATACACTTCAGTTCTATCTGAATAATGTGTAAATTTTACTTTCTATATCTAGGTGTGCCTAATGTTACCTACATTCCTGTGGGAAAATAAAGATTGCATATATTAAAATATGTATCCTAATTCTCTTCTGCATTCTCAGAAAGGATATTAAAGGAGGAGAAGTGGAAAGAGAAGGAGAGGGACAGGGAGAGGCAGAAGGAGATGGAAAGGGAAAGGGGGAGAAGGAGAGCAAGGAGAAAGGGGAGGGGAAGAAGGAGAGGGAAAAAAGGAGGGAGAAGAAGAGGAAGAGGGAAAAGGAAAGCAAAAATGAAAAAGAAATCTGAACAGTTGAGGGGCCTATGATGATATAATTGCATCAGTGGACAAAGAAAGAACCAAAGAACCACTGTTATCATCTATCTGGACCTCAGTATATTCTTTGATAAGGTCCTCCACAAAATCCTTCACTCTAAATTTGAAAGATAAGTTTTTGTGAAAGGTGGAAAAGGGGCCCCATAAGAAAAAGTAAAAGGCAGAAAGAAGATTTCACAGTAACTGAGAATTGGGGGGATAGAGGGGAATAGTTAGAGATAGTGTATAGAAGCAGGAATGTAGAGCTTGTTAAAGAAGGGGGGATAGCAGACACTGGGTCTGGGCTAGTGAGGGGAATGAAGACCATGCTGATAAGGTTTGAGAACAACCCATAGACATCTTCTTCAGATTGAACAATCACAGAATCACAGAATCACAAGGTGATTAGATGTCCACAGAGCAAGACAAAACTAGTTTTTCTGTCTTTCTGTCTTTCTTCATGAAAAAGACAACAAATTCTTCAACCCACTATGCATGTGCAAGAGGGGAGGGTCTGCATGCTTTTGGGGTATAATGCATATGTATCCGAATTCCAGGAAACTATTGATTATGTATTAGTTCGTCCTATATCTGTAGCACGGTTTTTCCAAACGGTGTTCAAGCTTAGAGGAATTATCCCCCTTGCACCAGGGCTTTTGTGCAATTGCCAATAGAACATACCTTTTCTATATCCTTACAGGCTATAGGGTTTGATTTTCCGCATGTCATTTGAGTATTGGATTATACGATGAAAGAAACTAATTGTGGAGTCATACCTAGAGAGCTGTGATCAGTGACCCAATCTCCAAGTGGAGACCAGTGATGAGTGGTGTCCTTCAGGGGCTAGTACTGGAATTGGTGCCATTTAATATCTTTATAGTGACATCAGCAGTGGGGTTGAGTAAACTTGCAGCAAGTTTTTGGATAACACCAAAGCATGTAATGAATTTGATATGCTTGAGAGATGGGGTGCCATCCAGAGAGACTTCGACAGCCTTGATCTGTGGAACCAGGAGAACTTCATAAGGTTCAGCGAAGACAAGTAGAATGCCTTGTATGTGAGACAAGGCAACCCCCACTAATATCTGCTCCTCTACTCTTGTGCTGGTGAATGTTGTGTCCAGTCTTCCCAACAGCAGAAATACAGACTTTTTGAAGTATATTTGAAGAAAGGCCATAAAAATGATCCAAAGGATGAATCATTTCCATTATGAGGACAGGCTGAGAGATCCGGAGCTGTCCAGTCTGGAGAAGGCTCCGGGGACAATTGACAGTGGCCATGTGGTTTATAGGGAGGCTCTGAAGAAAAGAAGGGAACTGACTCTTCAGCACCGTCTCTTGTGATCACGATAAATGACTAAAAGATGTGAGGTTTAAATTGGACATAAGATCTATTATTTATTTATTTATTTATTTATTTATTTATTTATTTATTGTGATATGTGTAGTGAAGTGGAGGACCAGGTTGACAAGAGATGTGGTAGATGCTCCTTCAACATACTCCAGGTCATCCTGGGACTCTGAGCAACATGATCTATCTGTAGCTGTTTCTGTTCATTGCACAGGAGTTGGATTAGATGACCTTTAATGGTCACATACAACTCAAATGTTTCTATGATTCCACGATGATAAAAGGCAAAAAAAAAAAAAAAAAAAAAAAAAAGAAAAGAGGAAAAAAAAAAAAAAAAGAGAAACAAACTAACAAGACATCTTTCTCCTGGTATGGGTTAGAATCACAGAATCATAAAATCACCAAGGCTGGAAAGGTCATTCAAGATCATTTACTTTAACGATCCACCTACCAACAATATTTCCCCACTAAACTATGTCCCTTATTATCACATCTAAACGTTTCTTGAACACTACCAGGGACAGTGACTCAACCACTTTGGAGCAGCCTGCTCCAATGCCAGTTTCCAATGTGAACCTCTCTTGGAACAACCTAAGGTTGTCCCCTCTGGTCCTTTTTCCACAGAATCACAGAAACACCAGGGTTGGAAAAGGCCTACAAGATCATCCAGTCCAACCATCAAATATCACCAGTAATTCTCACTGAACCATGCCCCTCAACACAAAATCCAAACGTTCCTTGAACATCTCCAGGATCAGTGACTCCACCACCTCCATGGGCAGCCTATTCCAGTGCTTGACCACTCTTTCAGAAAAGTAGTATTTCCTAACATCCAGCCTAAATCTCCTCTGGTGCAGCTTGAAGCCAGTCCCTCTAGTTCTATCACCAATTACATGAGAGAAGAGGCTGACCCTCAGCTCACTACAAACCTCCTTCAGGTAATTACAGAGAGCAATAAGGTCTCCCCTGAGCCTCCTCTTCTTCAGACTGAACACCCAGCTCCTTCAGCTGCTCCTCAAAAGGCCTGTGCTCCAGATCCCTCACCAGCTTTGTTGCCCTTCTTTGAATCCACTCCAGGGCCTTGATGTCTTTCTTGCAATGAGGGGCCCAAAACTGGACACAGTACTCGAAATGTGGCCTCACCAGAGCTGAGTACAGGGAGACAATTACTTCCCTGTTCCTGCTGGCAACACTATTTCTGATGCAAGCCAGGATGCCATTGGCCTTCTTGGCCACCTGGACACACTGCCGGCTCATGTTCAGCTGAGCATCAATCAATACCCCCAGGTCCATCTTCTCTACGCAGTCTTCCAATCACTCCGCCCCAAGCCTGTAGCGTTGCCTGAGGTTGTTGTGACCAAAGTGCAGGACCCGGCATTTGGCCTTGTTGAACCTCATCCCATTGGCTTCAGCCCAGCTATCCAGCCTGCCCAGATCCCTCTGTAGGGCCTTGCTACCACCAGGCAGATCAACAGTTCCAGCCAAATTGGTGTCATCTGCAAACTTACTGAGGGTGCAGTCCTAGTGCCCTCAGCCTTCCCTCATAAGGCCTGTTTTCCAGACCTATCACCAACTTCATTGCCATTCTCCAGATACTCTTCGGGGCCTCAATGTATTCTTTGTAATGAGGGGCCCAAAACTGAACACAGTACTCAAGTTGCAGCCTCACCAATGCTGAGTACAGAGGGATGATCGTCTCCCTGCTCCTGCTGGCAACGCTATTTTTTTTACAAGACATGATGTCATTGGTCTTCTTGGATATCTGTGCATGCTGCTTGTGCAAGTTCAGCTAAATGTTGACCAAAATTCCCAGGTTCATTTCTTTTGCACGGTCTTCCAGCCACTCTGACCAAGCCTGTAGTGTTGCCTGGGGTAGTTGTGGCCAATGTGCAGGACCTGACACTTGGTTTGGTTGAATATCATCCGTTTGGCCTCAGCCCAGGCCCTGTACGGGTCTCCTTGTACAGTCTTCCAACCCCTAGGGAGATCAACACTTCCTGTCAACTTGGTGTCATCTGCAGACTTGCATAGGGTACACTTAATTCCTTCACCCAGGTCATCAATAGGTATTGAACAGAACAGGCCCTAGTACCGACCCTTGGGGATTACCACTTGTGACTGGTTGCCAGCTGGATTTAACCTCACTCACGACTTCCATCTGGGCTCAGCCGTCCAGCCAATTTTTTTACCCTGCAAAGAGTGTACCTGTCCAAGCCACAGGTTGCCAGATTCTCCAGGAGAATACTGTGGGAGATGCTGTCAAAAACTTTGCTGAAGTCCAGATAAGCTATGTCAAAAGCCTTCCCCTCATCCACTGGGTGGATCACTTGATCATAGAAGGAGACCAGGTTGGTCAAGAAGGACCACGCTTTCATGAATTTAGATGACAACAGAACAAAGACTTCATATTTGAGACTACCAGATACTACCATAATCATTAACATAAAAAATTAGAAGCATTTGAAATTGTCAGGCACCTGTGCGGTTTTTCTTTTCATTCGTTGTTGATATTCATAGGGGAACTAAGTGAAGATTAAGAACTATCAGGTTCCTTCTTGAATATCTCACAAAGGCATGAGCCTCATAAAGAAATCATCTTAATCGTATCATCAAAAGAAAGGGCTTGAAATATGATCTCAGATGAAAACTTTGAAGGAGAGAAGCAAAGCTTAAATTCCTCAGCTCTGAGGCCTTAGAAATTACAGCCATGACTCTATATCTCAGACTCTGAAAGGAATAATAATTACTATTTGCAATTTATCAAGGTGAGGGTTCCATTGGAGGAAATATCTTATTTGATTTAGGAGCTGAAATTACACAACTAGAGGGTTATTAAGTAACAGCACAAAGCAGAAAGAATAAGCAAGGAAATTGATGGAACAAATCTGAGGAAAAAGTAACAAACTCATAACAAGTTTTCAAGCCATCCTCTTTGATTACCTCTTTATCTATTAATATCTTAATGTTCTGCAGCAGAAAATTCTTGATAGGACATTAACCCAACCCAGCAATGAAATAGTAGCAGAAACATAAGCACAAGTGTAAGCCAAAAATATAGAAGCAGAAGTAGAATACCCAACCTGATAAATCACCCTGCTGGTCATCTTTTTTCTAGAGAGACATGTAGTTGATATGGATTTATCTCCTGCACGTGTCACAAAATTTCTTTTGGCAATACTGTAACAGAATATTTTTATATATGTGTTTCAAGAGAATTGTAACTACATTACCTGCCAATTAAAAGTTTAACTTTTTTCTTTGCTTATCTTATTGCAAAAATTTGGGACTGCTGTTTCAAAATTTTACTGCCCCTTGATTAACATACAGAACCTGACTCCTACTTCACTGAAAATGAAGTGAAGTTAGGTGAAGTGGGAAGGGGATAAAACAGGGCTCACCAGAGATGAGCCTAGGGGAACAATGCTAAAGTTGAGGGTGAGGCAGATGTCTCAGCTGAAGTGCATCTACACCACTGCATGCAGCATAGGCATCAAACAGGAGGAACTGGAAGTGGTTGTGTGGCAGACAAACTTTGACCTATCTGTTATTATTGAAACATGGTGGGACCACTCCCATGACTGGAGTGCTGTGATGGATGGCTACAAGCTCTTCCAAAGGGATAGACAAAGAAGAAAGGGTGGTTGTGTGGCCCTTTATATTAAGGACTTTCTGATAGTGAAGAGCTTGGGGTTGGGAATGATAAAGTTGAGTATCTATGGAAAAGGATGAGGGGGAAGGCCTATACGGGTAACATCTTGGTGGGGGTCTGTTATAGACTGCCTGATCAGGATGAAGAGTTGGACGAAGCATACTATGAGCAGCTCACGGAAGTCACGCGTTCGACAGCATTTGTTCTCATGGGAGACTTCAACTTCCCTGATATATGTTGGAAGTATAATACGGCACACAGGAAGCAGTCTAGGAGGCTTCTAGACTGCGTGGAAGATAGCTCCCTTACACAGCTGGTACACGAGCCTACCAGGGGTGATGCCCTGCTAGACCTGCTCTTCACTAACAGAGAAGGACTGGTGCAAGATGTGAAGGCTACAAATTGTCTTGGGCAGAGAGATCATGAAATTATAAAGTTCTCTATTCTTGGTGATGTCAGAAAGGTGACTAGCAAAACTGCTATCTTGAACTTCCAAGGGGCGGACTTTGACCTGTTCAGGATGCTTGTTGCAGGGGTCCCTTGGGAGTTGCTCCTTAAGGGTAAAGGGGTCCAGGAAGCCTGGACGCTCCTCAATATGGAAATCTTAAAGGCACAAGAACAGACTGTTCCTGAATGCTATAAGGCAAGACAAATAAGACTGGTGTGGATGAACCGGGAACTTTTGTCAAGACTCTGGGAGAAAAAGAGAGTCTGTGTCCCCTGGAAGAAGGGACAGGCTGCTTAGGGAGACTACAGAGAAGTTGCTAAGATATACAGAGATGAAATTAAAAAGGCAAAAACTTAGCTTGAACTTAGATTGGCCACTGCAGTAAAAGAGAACAAGAAATCCTTTTACAAATATATCAGTGGTAAGAGAAGAACCAAGGAGATTTTCCATCCTTTACTTGGTGCAGCAGAGAATGTGACCACTGAGGATAAGAAAAAAGCTGAGGTTCTCAATGCCTTTTTTACATCTGTCTTTAATAGCTGGATCAGCTGTCCTCAGGGCACTTTACACCTTGATCTGAAAGTCTGAGATGGAATGCAGAACACACCCCTGGTAATTCAAGTAGAGATAGATAGAGAACTGCTCCTCCGTCTGGACTGTCACAAGTCCATGGGGCCAGATGGACTCCACCCTAGGGTGCTGAGGGAGCTGGCAGAGGTGATGGCTGAGCCACTTTCCTCCATCTATCAGTGTTTCTGGTTGTCCGGAGAGGTCCCAGAGGATTGGAGGCTTGCTGGAGTGACTCCCGTCTACAAGAAGGGCCATAAGGAGGATCCGGGGAACCACAGGTCTGTCAGCCTGACTTCCGTACCAGGGAAAGTTATGGAGCAAATCATCTTGTGTGAGATCATACGGCACATGTGTGGCATCCAGGGGATCAAGCACAGCCAGCATGGGTTCATGAAAGGCAGGTCGTGCTTGACCAACCTCATCTCCTTCTATGACAGGGTGAGTAGGCTGGTAGATGAGGGAAAGGCTGTTGGTGTGGTCTACCTAGACTTCAGCAAAGCCATTGACATGGTCTCTCACAGTATTCTCCTGGGGAAACTGGCTCCCTGTTGCCTGGATAGGTATTATACCCTTCTTTGGGTAAGGAACTGGCTAGAGGGCTGTGCCCAGCGTGTAGTAGTTGATAGATTAAAGTCTATCTGGTGACCCATTACAAGTGGTGCCCCCAGGGGTCGGTACTGGAATCCATCTTGTTTAACATTTTTACTGATGGCCTAGATGAGGGGATTCAGGGTACTTACTTACTGAGGGTAAGTTTGCACATGACATCAGTTTGGGAGGTAGTGTTGATCTGCCTGAGGGTAGGGAGGCCCTTCAGAGGGATCTGGATAAGCTGGATTACTGGTCTGAGGTGAATAGGATGAAGTTCAACAAGGTAAGTGCTGGATCCTGCACATTGGCCACAATAACCCCATGCAATGCTATAGGCTTGAGGCTGAGTGGCTGGATGACTGTGAAGAGGAAAGGAACCTGGGGGTGTTGATTGATGCTCGGCTGAATATGAGGTGACAGTGTGACCAGGTGACCAAGAGGGTCAATGCCATCCTGGCCTGCATTAGAAATAGTCTGGCCAGCAGGAGCAGGATGGTAACCTGTGCTCAACTGTAGTGAGTCCGCACCTTGAGTACTGTGTTCAGTTTTGGGCCCCTCACTACAAGAATCACAGAATCACAGAATTGTAGGGATTGGAAGGGACCTCCAGAGAGGCCCCCCACACCTTAGATATTTATAGACCTGGATCAGGTCTCCTCTCAGTCTTCTCTTCTGAAGGCTAAACAGACCCAGCTCACTCAGCCTTTCCTCATAGGAGAGACGCTCCAGGCCCTTCACCATCTTCTTAAGATGAAGAAAGACATCAAGATCCTGAAACACATCCAGAGGAAGGCAACAGAATTGGTGAGGGGTCTGGAGCATAAGTCTTATGAGGAGTGGCTGAGGGAGCTGAGATTGTTTAGTCTGGAGGAGGCTCGGGGGAGACCTCATCACACTCTTCAACATCCTGAAGGGAGGTTGTGATGAGGACAGGGTCAGTCTGTTCTCCCAGGCAACAAATAGGACCCAAGGAAATGGCCACAGTTTGCACCAGGAATGATTTAGATTAGATATAAGGAAAAACTTTTTCACTCAAAGAGTGGTCAGGCACTGGAATGGCCTGCTCACTGATGTGGTGGAGTCACATCCTTAGCAGTGTTTAAGAGGCATCTGGATGAGGAGCAACAGGATATGGTTTAGTAGCTTAGTGAGTTATAATGGTGATAGGAGAATGGCTGGTGATCTTGTATGTCCTTTCCAAACTTATGATTTACTTAAAGCTCCTTTTTCAGCTATCCTTTGCAAGAGAATAAGGCTATATACATCACCTAGAACATGAAGAAGCCACTCGTCTAACACTGAACCCCTAAGCAACTTATTCAAAATTAATTTGGATTAATTCAGAATTAATTTGGATGAACTTAGACTAGAGGATCTCCTGAGGTCCATTCTGTTATTTTTTCTGTGATTCTATTAATTCTATAGTTTAATTGGAAGGAACCATAAATCTTACCTTCTTCTAATCATCTTGCCATTAACAGGGACACTTCCTGCTAAATGAAGACGTCCAAAGTTCCATCCAACAACTCCTCTGCACAAATTGTTCCACTGCTTCATCATCCACTGGGTAAAATAAATAAATAAATAAATAATAATAATAATAATAAAAAAGATATGTAGTCTAAATCTACCTTCTCTTAATTTAAACCTTTGTCCTACTCACCTTGGTGAAGGGTTTCTCCCCACATTTCTTGTGGGCCATCGAAAGAAAATTATAAAATCTTCCCAGTGTCTTGTCTTGCCTTGCTGAACAAGCCCAACTCCCTCACTTTCTCATCATAGGAGAGATGCTCCAGCTTTCTGATCACTTTCATTGCCCTCCTCTGGAATCTCTCCAACAACTCTTTATGTTGGAGGCTCTAATGCTGAAGGCAATACTCCAGGTGAGTTTTTTCAATAGGAAAGTAGAGGGAGGCAATCATCATCATCATCATCATCAACCCTCAACATGCTAGATAAGCTTCTTTTCATGCAGCCTGGGATGCAGATGGTTTTCCAGGCTGCAAGTAAGCATTGGCAGCTCATATTTAGTTTTTCATCAGCCAGTACCTCTATGGTCTTCTCCACAAGTCTGCTCTCAATCCAGTCTATATTCATGTTCTGGATTGCTCCACCCCAGGTACCTTGAACATGGCTTTGTTGAACCGTGTGAAATTTGCACACCGTTCAGTCCTGGTAAAGTTTCACTGGATGGCATCTGTTATCTCTAGTGTGTCATTCAAACCATTCAGCTTGTTGTCATCTGCAGGCCTGCTCAGCATGCGCTCACTGTCCAAGTTGTGAATAAAGAAGTTAGATAACATCAGTCTCAGTACAGACTCTGAGGAGCACCATTCATCATTCGTCTCCACCTGAACACTGAGTGTCTGCAACTGTTCAGAATCTCAGAACCATAGAACCATTTGAGCTAGAATGGATCCTTAAAGATCATGTAGTCCAACTACCCTGAAATGAAAAGAAACATCTTCATCTTGTTCAGATTGCTCAAATCCCTATCCAGTCTGATTTTGAATGTCTCCAAAGATGAGTTCTTTACCACCCCTTTAGGTAACATGTTCCTGTGCCTCACCACTTTGATTGTAAAGACCTTCTTCCTTACATCCAGTCTGAATCTTCCCTCCTTTCATTTGAAACAGTATCCCTTTTTCCTATCATCACAGACTCTGCAAAAGAATTTGTCCCCTTATTTCTTATAGCCCCTCTTCAGATACTGAAAGGCCACTCTCATATATCCCCTGAGACTTTTTTCAGGATGAACAGTCCCAGTTCTTTCAGCCACTCCTCATAGAGCAGGTGTTCCATCCCTTGGATCATTTTTGTGGTCCTCCTCTGGATGCATTATAACAACTCAGCATATCTTCTGTACTGAGGACTGCACATCAGAACACAGTACTCTAGGTAGGTCTCACCAGTGAAGAAAAGAGGGACAGAATCACCTCCCTTGACCTGCTGATCTCATTTCTTTGGATGCAGTTAAAGGGCAGTTGGTTTCTGGGATGCAAGGGTGCACACTGCTGCCTAAAGTCCAGCTTGCATCTCATCGGTATTTTTGGTGTGACAGTGCTTAGTTTTTCATTCACCAATATTGATAGTGGGGGTTGTCACTTAAGAAGACTGCATCTTTGGATTCAATCATCCATTTCATTAACTATCCACCAAGTGGTCAGTTCTGTGATTTTGTTCTTCTGGTCTGGTTTTGATATCTACTTTATGATTTAGCAAATCACATTATGAAAGTGTCAATTTCCATTGACTGTAGAAGGCATTTAATGTGCCCAGACTAGATACAACTATCTGGATTGGTTAGATGAATTTCATAACATAAATCAACAGGAATGTGACAGTTTCTTTTATTGTCTTAAGCCACTGCTTATGTGAACATCAGGATCATAACACTGAACATATATTTTCCTCAGTCTGAAAAACTATATAATGAAGACCAGCCTAACTTATGTGTTTGCATTTTTTTGGTGCATGTAGACAAAGCAAAGGTGTCTTTATATTCCATTTTATTTTATTTTATTTTATTTTGATAGTGCAAATGTCTTGTAAATCAATCATGAAAATCTAGCTAATAATCAATCAAATGTGAATTGTGCATTTTGTAACTGATGTGGCATCACTATATTCTTGCCCCTGTATCCTTCTCTCCAGCAGTGGACAGCTGAACCAGAGGCACAACTGATACAATGAATTTATCTTTTCATTAGTACATTTAGTTCACAAATTTCCTGCATGTTTACTTAATCTTAAGCATTTTCAATGCAGTTCCCAGGCAAATATATGAATTACTGCAAAAATGTTTAGGCAGTGTCATGCTTTATGAACCAGATCCTTGGGCTGTTCAGTATGGGTTAAACCAAGGACAGAATGTTTTTCATGACAAAGATATTAAGGTATCTATTATGAATGCCTGACAATCAAATTGCTCATTGTTTGTCGAAGTATTTTTAATTTACTTGCTGCAAAGGGCTTAAATGTCAGCATCTCTGTTATAACATAGACTCCAGTGTCTTTAATTAATTCTTTATATTTGTGCTATGGTTATTTAGAATTTGCTGAAACCCCAAGAGTCTTTTTTTTTTTTTTTTTTTTTTTAGCAGATCTTTGTAGTATGAACTTTAACAAAACAGCTATAAAGAGGTAATAAGCATGAACACTATATCACATCAAGCAGAGCAAAGAAGAAGGAAAGGTAGGAATAAACTCCAAACAGATTTCAAGGTTTCATCTTTTTTAGGCTAAGGTTCATGATTTTTATGTTAGTTTCTTCAGGAGCAGGGGTGAATGGTTAGTAGGAAGTAAATTGTGGATAACATCCTTCACATAGATTTGTTTCTTACTCACACAGGAATTACATTCATATTTCCTAAAACTTATATCTAACTAAATCTGAATGGAGTCAATCTACTTGCATACAATATATTTATTTTATAAATATGATGTTCTTGATGAATGTCTTAATTCCTTGAACTGGTCATTCAATCTATTGACTATTATGAACAAGATGATAGAGAGGTCAGGGAAATTCAGTCTAATAGTTTTTATTCTCAAATAAGGAGTCTTGTTACAGAGCTAGAATGAAGATGGAATTTAGAAAAAGTCAGTGAAGCCCTATCAGTGATAGTAGAGGCTGTCCTTGGCTTCCAAATATGTCCTCCCAGAGTCAACAGCATCTAGGGTAATGACTTTCTACTCCTGTTCAAATCACATCTTGTTTTCTTCTGGACGGCAATTGCTAATGAACGATAGCTTTTGGTGGGAAAATGTAGTCAGGAACAAGATACATAATTAAAGTAAAGGGAATTGTAAATGAACTCAAGAATATGTGTCAACAGGCTGCTTCGGTCCAGTTCTGTGACTAATGGGGTGGAGGGATCCGCAGATCTGCACCACCAGAAAGGGGAAACAGGGGATCCCGAATAAATAAAATAACCTGCAATGATCTGAGGAGAAACAAACTAATTTACTAAATATGGTATCAGAATGGAAGATAACACATTATAATACAGTATAATACAGTATAATACAGTATAATTAGAATTGGAGCTAATAAATCAAATAAAATGAGAGAGAGTGTCCAAAAAAACTGAAGACCTTACACTAATGGCATGCGATCAGGACAAGCAGTGAGAGACCCTGATGATCAAAAAGAGGGACATCAGGTGACCTACCGAGGCCTTACCGATGTTCCCTCTGAGTAGGAATGACAACAGAACAGTGAACAGTCTTCTAGGGAATGTAGTTCTTCCTCTCTTCTGGACAGGTGCCTGGAACTGGAGCATTAACTCTTTAACTTCCAATGCACTACATGATGTTATGATGTAGAATACTGATAACAAAAAATCATAAAACCATGACAATATGACAAAGCAGTTAAGAAACTGTTTATGAAGAGCAAATTTGAAAACACTAAGAAACTCCACAAGTGTAACAGATTGGAATTCAGTCTCATATAGAATCATAGAATTGCTCGAGTTGGAAAAGACTTTGAAGATCATCAAGGCCAACCACAACCTAACCAAACTACCCTAGCAATCTTCTGTTAAATCATATCCCTGAGCACCACATCCAAACAGTTTTTAAACACATTCAGCAATGATGACTCAATCACCTCCTTGAGGAGCCTATTCCAGTGCTTAACAACCCTTTCTGTAAAGAAGTTTTTCCTGATATCCAACCTAAATTCACCCTGGCACAACTTGAGGCCATTTCCTTTTGTATTGTATTAATGAAGTGGTTTTGGTTTGGTTTGGTTTGGTTTTTGTTTGTTTGTTTTTTGGTAAAGAGTAAGCTAACAAAATGTGAAATATGTGAAATACTGTCAGAGCTGACTGAGATCCAGAGCTTGATTAGGAGGGTTATTTGAGAGACACCGGAAATGCTATGCAAGTTTTCTTCTAGCATAGATAGCAGAGATGAAACTGTACTTCCTTAAAAGTGCAGGACTGCTGTCTCACAATGGACTAGCAAAGTGGCATCAAAACATTCACAGAATCACAGGATGGCCAGGGTTGGAAGGGACCTCAAGGATCATGAATCTCCAACTCCCCTGCCACCTGCAGGGCCACCAACCTCCACATTTAATACTAGACCAGGCTGCCCAAGGTCCCATCCAATCTGGCCTTGAACAGCTCTACGGACGGGGGATCCACAACCTCCCTGGGCAGCCTGTCGTATATATTCTATATTTCAAAAGTCTGGATGAATTTGTAATGTATGTGTGTGCACCTATTTCTGTCAGTGTAGAAGGTAGGGAAAAGGAAAGGAATAAGATATGCTGTGCATTTGACAAAACCAAGGATGTGCTTTAAATCTTAAGGATTAAGATTTTCCTTAAGTATTCTTAAGGAAAACAAAACAAAACAAAACAAAAATATTATGAAATGTTGTGCTACTACAAGCTAACCTGCCTTGATAAAGCCTTGTGGGAGATGAGCTGTTCTCCTGAATAAAAGGAGATAGTTATCCTAGAAGTAAAAAATGATTAACAATCAATATGGTTGTTATTTCTCATCATCTTCAAGTCTGAAGTATCTGCTTCTCAAAGACTGAGAATCTATAGCTTTTCCTATATTGCATGTTTAATTGCAAATACAGGCATTTGTGAAATATTACAAATGCATAAATAAGGCCTCATGTGGTTATTATATTGAAATTAAACATTTATATTACAATTGCAATGATGCAGACTAGTAAGATAAAACACAACAGTCTAGAAAAATCTGTGAGTTGATGATATATTCTACAGAAAGGTACTAGAAGTCAATTCAATAGGAAACTGACTTCTCTCTTCTCAAAGGTCTGGGGAAAACAAACAAACAAACAAACAAACAAACAAAACTGATAGTCTGAGTTTAAGGTTTGATTTTGATTTGAATTTGATATTGATCTCTGACTAGATAAACTTACTCAAATAATGTTGTACACAAATAAAAATGCGTTCACCTCTACCTTTCACATACTCATGAGATTCTCAGTGACAGTTATACCCACCAAAGCAGTTTAGATCTAAACTGTTATGCTGGGTCTTGAAGCCTCTCATCTGAGGTGTGTATTTCCTTCTTGCATATTATACACTAATGGTTTAATGCCTCCATCATCTGAAACAGATGAAAGTCCCACTGCAGCAGCTGGTACCACCATTTTCTGTCTTTATCTGCAATCCAGCTAGGCTAGTTTTTCCTCTTAGATCCCTGTGAGAAAGCATTTATGTGGACAAGAGGAGTTATAGCTTAGATCAAGGAGTGAGGCACAACATGGGTTCATCTGGGAGGGAGCCTCTTGCCTCCCGCGTGTTAAGCTGGGGAGGAATAACATCAGAATCAGGAAAAATGTTATTAGTCAACAGTTCTTACATCAAAACAGAAGCTATTATTTTATCCGTTTTGTTCCCAAAATAGAAAAGGAACATAAATTATAGAATCATGCAATGTCCTGGGTTGAAAAGGACCATAATGATCACCTAGTTTCAACCCCCTTACTCTGTGCAGAGTCGCCAACCACCAGACCAGGCTGCCCACAGTCACATCCAGCCTGGCCTTGAATGCCTCCAGGGACATCCACAACCTCTTTGGGCAACCCATTCCAGTACTTTACCACCCCTCGAATAAAAAAAAACTTCCTCCTAGTATCTAAACCTCCCCTGTCTCATTTTAAAACCATTGCACCTTGTCCTATCACTATCTACCCCTGTAAACAGCCATTTTCCCCTTCCTGTTTATATGTTTTCTTCAAGTACTGGAAGGCCAAAATGAGGTCTCCCTGGAGCCTTCTCTTCACCAAGCTAAACAATCCCAGTTCCCTCAATCTTTCCTCGTAGGTGAGGTGCTCCAGCCTTCTGATCACCTTAGTGGCCCTTCTCTGGACCTGCTCCAAGATCTCCATATCCTTCTTGTACTGGGGGCCCCAGGAATAAGATTATAAATAAGATAATAAATAAGATCAGCCTCAAGTAAGAAAGGCAAACAATCCAGACATTCTAAGATAATTCTCAAATTTCTTCCCATGTGAGAAAATGCCCATCATGGATTTCGAATCACTTGACAATACAAAATATGTAATATTTTTTATTTGATATTGTTAGAATAAAATGCAGATGTAGATCTGAGCCAACACATAGTACAGGCATAGCAAAATGTAGTTGATATTTTAGAAGATGAAATGTAAGCCTTATTTCATAAGATTTATATAATCTTTGAATCTCTATGAGTTTTAGAGTACAATTTTAATGAACTGTAATTCTGTTTTGCAAATAATCATTAAAATTGCACTAGAATTTTTGTGGATGTCTCAATGCTGTGATCTATCCCTTACTCTGGTGTATTTATCTTCTGGTAAAGATTCTCATCCTCTTCCTATCACCAATCACTGTCTAGAAATTTTGGAAATTATTGAAAATTTTTGTAGTTCTTTCAAAGAACATTAATATCCCACTGTGAATTATTTCCTTTGTCATCTATCTCTTCATACCAAAAGTACTTCCAGAGACAGCTACTATGCCTCAAAGGATGGCAAATGCCTTCTGTCATCATTTCCATCCACTGAAATGTACATTAAACAATTAAACACTACAGAGTAAAAATTGGGGGGAAGGTACAAATGAAAAACAAAACAAAACACCAAAGCCAAAGCGTAGCCCACTGAAGAAAAGATTCACTTTTTTATTTCCTCTAAGTTAAAATGAATTATTTGTCCTTAAAACAAGCCAGTTTCCTCTCCTTTCTCTCTAGAAGCACCACAGATATACTTACACACACAAACATGTCGTTTCGTTGTAGGCATCCACTTTCTGAATAACCGTTTCTGTAAGTAAACAAGCTACACCAACTGCAGCATAAAATGAGCTTAATAACAACTGAGATCAAAATGAGCCAAGATAGTAGGGGAGAATAGTGGGGGATCATTCCTAAGACTGTTTGCCCCTGAAGGGAGAATTATTATTATGACCTTGTACCACCGAGCGGGCATGTGCTCCTAGCTGGATCAAATGTAGGCCTTGGCAAAGCTCTGTGCCTGAATATGTGGTTGCAGTATCTAGTTTTTAACACTACTGGAAGTGTTGCTATGGGCACTGAGGCACAGGAGCCAAATACAGGGGAAGGGAAATAATGAAAAATGCTGATTAGGAGCTCAGAGAAAGGAATGGAACATTTGTGCTCAACAATAAAATGTAATGCTCTGTTAATCTGTTTCTTGGCTGTCTGTATTCCATAACCATTTTAATATACTTTCTCTATATTACTATATAAGTTATTAAACACACTTGTTCTTGATGGGATATTTAATATCCTCCTCTATTCCCTGTTTAGCTACCTATATATACCCTTCTCAAAAACCCCAGACTTTTCAAATGTATTTGTATTAAGACTAGTGTATATTCATGCTCTAGGAAATATAAAAGCAAACTTCTTTGCTGATTGCTTTGATGAACAGATATTAATTAAGACTCTTAGATACACAACAGATAGAAGAAAATATTTCCTATTACATTATCCATGTGGTATCCCTAACCTTTTTCCCCAGCAGCAGATGATAGATTGTACTCATGATTAGTTTTCAAGAGGGTTCCCCAAACAGTATCAACTTTTTCAAAATTTTCTGATTTCTGCCATTTCCTTTTCAAGTGACTGTGACTCTCACAAGTTTTTGACACTGCCAAAAAGGTAGCTGATATATTAAAAGCAAAACAAAACATAACAAAACAAAAAGAAACTGAAGCTACAGTCTTTTAGTGGTGCAGGGAACAGAGAACTCTTGAAATTGAATATAAGTTTTTGTTTTGTTTTGGTTTGGTTTTGTTTTTAATCAGAAGTAGCATGCACTTTTAAAAATAGTAGAACTTTTAATCAGAAAAAATCACACCAAAAACTTCCAGCCAAGTCAGACTCCATTTTACAACTGAAAGTCTCTTCCTCTTTACAGCACATCTTTCTTTCTCCCCTTGGTCTTCTATGATCAATCTCCTAATAGTTATGCTACAAATAAAAATGGAGATGGGGGGGGTAGAGAGTTGTTTTTGGCACTATAGTTTTCACCACACGAATATCTGATGAAAAACCATCTGTAACTATTATTCATTTCAAATATAGCTCTCTCTTCCTACTCCCTTCAGATCTATATAAACATAAATAAAAGATGCAAAGGTAACTTAGCAGGATGTTGTTAGGAATCCTAATCTCTCAATAAAGTAAATAGACAAAGTTCTTACCCACTCATGCTCTAGCAAAATCCTAATTGTAGTACTGGATTGTGTTAAGTAAACTGGGGAGAACTAGTGAGAACTGATTTATCTCTATTGATTTCAATAGGAATGGAAAATAGTTTCCCTCCTGCTCAAACAGTCGTAATGTGAAAACACAGTATTTTACATTATATAGATGATCTTAGAAAATGAAGTCTATTATATATGCAGGGATGAATTTGAAGTAAAATGCGACTGTTTCTCCTACTCTGACACATTTTAGTCACAATCTGTTGGACGCAATGGGACCACAGGTTAATTAATAAGCAGATTTATGCGAATTTCTTCTCTTTCTCCCAAGGAGAATATCTGGTCCTGTGGTTTTTGCACCTGCATAAATTTCACTGGACAGTAATTCTGTTAACTCATTCCAGAATCAGAACTTTGGAGTTAAAAATACCAGAAGGCAAAGTGGAAGAAGCAGATTGAAGAAGAAGAATTTTTGAGAGGAATGAAAATGCATACATTCTTTTGAGCAAGAGTATGCATGTGAAAACTGAAATAATAATTAGATTGGCTAATTTAGCCTTGGAAACCTGCGAGGCTGTAGATTAAACACAAAGATAGACCCTGATAAGTTTTCCTAAGAGGTCAGTTTGTTTTAGCTATTCAGCGTGCACAATTCCATATTGAGAACACTTAAAACCTTATTCTCCTAAAATGTTTAACCAGCCTCCCTCCACACCCACTTAGACTGGTGAGAGGAAAGAGAGGAATGGACAGAGGGAAAGGCGAGACACACAAATGCCATACTTTGCCACTATCAGGTGTTGCAGATTTAATCTCCCTGCTCAAAGCTCTTGATTTGATTTAGGATAGCAGTTGTTAAGAGCAGAAGGAGCTACTGGCACAAATGGCAGCCCTTTCAGCCAGCTATGCTTTCCAAATGTCCTGAATAAAAAAAAAAAAAAAAAAAAAAAAAAAAAAAAAAAAGTCAGAGGGAGAAAAGGGACTGAAAGAAAGAAAGAGACTCAAAGACTGAACCTACTGAAGAGCAGTGGCTGCAGTTCACTCAGAGGAATTCTATTAAATGAACTCATCCGTCATCTTGCCTTTTATTGATGAGTGGCATTGCTTGGCGGCAAGTGACATGGCAGAATAAATAGCATTGGAGCCGTGGCTTCCTCTTCCATTGCACACAGAGACACACAAGCCCCAAAACAATGAGTCATTACTTATTACATCCATTATTAACTCAGCTCAGGCTCATTAGGCATGGAAATTGAGGAGGCAAAAAAAAATTGGGAACTAAGTAACACCAAGTACCCACACATTTAGAAAAAATGTGTGGTAAGAGAGGGAGAGGAAAGGGCAGTTAAAATCAGCTACTCAACATTTGTGACATTGTCGAATCCTAAGGGTCATGGGTAGTTGATCGTATGTTTTTCTGACATGATTGCATTGAGAACTGCAGTTTAAAGCTACAAAGCAACAAACAAACAAAACGCCAGAAAATAAGAACTAAAACATTAGCTACAACAAGACTATAGGAAGACTATCAAGACTATCAAGATACAGTTTATCAAGAGTGGTATGGTTTTATTGAAGAAATCACAGCTGGCCACCTTACTGAGAAATAAATTGAGTCAAATAAGCTGTTTGGTTGTTTGTTTAGGGGGAATCAGGGCATCTTGGAATTCCTGTGTAGAATTCCCTTATTTGTGACATTGTATTCATCTACTATTGTCTAAGAATTAGATACTTAGCCTAAGCTACTGTCTTGTCTAGATTTCCTTTACAGTCAGTGGGTGACAATAATGTTGCTGCTGGGTGATTCATACAATCTTAAAAAAAATAAAGTAGATTAAATTAGCTGCTAGATGGAGACATTGATTGCTCTGGTTTAACTAGCAAGGAAGCCTAGAATCTCAGCTTTGTTGGAGCTTGTACCTTCTGGACAGTGAAAGTTAAGTGAAGTGAGTCTAATTGTAACTGTCTTAGGTCATATCTTATCTGACTATAGCAGCAATTACATCTTGAAACTGTCTGGAAAAAAAAAAAAAAAAAAAAAAAAAATAACAAACAACAACAATAAAAAATCCACTTCATGCCTTTTCTGGTGTAGAATCACTTCCTGAAACATGCGTGCTTGTTAATAAATAAATAAACAAAGTAATAAAGTAATAAAGAATTCAGGAAAGTAAAGAAAGATAGGAATACTACTAAGTCAATGGAGAATGAATAAAATACAAATAGAACTAAAACTGCATCAGACTGGCATGAAGAAACAAGAGATGTGTGGACCCACTCAGATAAAATGAGACAAGAGTGAAGCAATTCCAGTAAAAGCCTACTGTCTGAATCAGTCAGTTTAGTCACTGGTTCAGATATATTTTTCAATATATCATTATATATTTTTTTCAATAAAAATTATTCTGAACCTCTGCACCAAAATCAATCAAATTCAAGTTGCAATTTCTCTGAACTTCGGAAAGTTATTTTAACTTTTCTTGGATACATTTTGTCTTTTCTTTTTCACTGTTTACTGGCTTAAGGATGAGATAAAAGGAAAAAAAAAAAAAAAAAAAATCACTGAAGTATTGAGAGGGAGTTTTGATATTCCAAGGATTAGCAGTAGGGAAGACTGTTCTTTGCAGATTGTCAGAGGAGTTCAAGCAGCCTGTAAATTGAATGGGCTCAGTCCACAGAATCACAGAATCACAGAAACACCAAGGTTGGAAAAGACCTACAAGATCATCCAGTCCAGCCATCCACCTATCACCAATAGTTCTCACTAAAAAGTTAGTCCAGTGGTTTTCATCTCTGGGCACAGAATTATAGGTTAGTTTCGGAGTATCTACAGTACTTCCTAAACGTCTTTGTCACAAGGCAGAGATCAGGGTTCACCTCATCTGTTCATTTAAGGCGAAAGAAATAAAAACCCACCACAAGTAGCTGTACATTCATTAAAATCAAAAGAAATAGGTAATTGCACAAATTTCTGAAGTCAATTTTTTTTCCAAATTGGCCAACTTTTTTTTTTTTTTTTTTTTTTTTTCAGTCAGACTAAATCCTGGAATATACCCATGAATAACAGAAAGTGGATAGCTTGAGAAGAATTTCCATATTTAAAAGTCTTGACTGTCAGGATTAGCAAAAAGGAAACATCACTCCAATTTTCAAGAAAGGGAGAAAGGAGAACTCAAGAAACCTCAGGTTGTGAGCATCACATCTGTGCCTTGTAAGATCATGGAATATATTGTACTGTAAGATATGGTAAGGCACACATGAGACAACAAAGTGACCCAATATAATTTCCCCAAAGGCAAGTAATGCTTGACCAATCTGGTGTCCTTCTACAATGTAATGACAGCATCAATGGACAAAAGAAGGTCGAGTGATACTGTCTATCTGGACTTGTGCAAGGCCTTTGGTATAGTCCTGCACCACATTATCATCTCTGAACTAGAGAAATAATGATTTGAAGATTGGACTATTCAGTGGTTAAAAAAATTGTTTGGATGGTCGCAGCCAGAGTTGTTGTCAACAGTTCTATGTCCAGGTGGAGGCTGGTGACAAGCGATGTCTCCCAGGGGTCACTTTTGGGCCTTAGTGAATCTAATGAAGTTCACCAAGATCAAGTGAAATGTGTCAGAGCAGTCTCATATATGTGTACAGACTGGATGGTGAGTGGATAGAGAGCAACCCTGCAGAAGACTTTGAAGTCCTGGTGGCTGAAAAGTTGAACACGAGTCAGAAGTGTGCTCTTGCAGCCCAGAAAGCCAACTATGTCCCATGCTTCATAAGTAGATGGGTGACCTACAGGGAGGGGGAGATTAATGTCCTCCTCTACTCTGTCTTTGAGAGACACCATCTGTAGCAGTGCATTCAGGTCTGGGGTCCCCAGCACAAGAAAGGTATGGAGCCATTAGAGCAGGTACATAGGAGAGTCACGATGATTATTGGAGGACTGGAAGAAAGCTTCTTCTGTGACGAAAGACTGAGGGAGCTGGGCTTGCTTAATCTGAAGAAGACCTAATTGTGGCCTTAAGGTATTTAAAGGAATTTTATAAACAGTAAGGAGAGTGACTTTTTAAATGATTTCATAGTAATAGGACAAGAGGGATTGCCTTTAAACTGAAAAAAGGGGAAATGTTTTCATTTCCCTATGTTTTACACATAGTGGAATGAGGCACAGCAACTGTTTGTCCAGAGAAGTGGCGGATTACACCATCCTTGAAGGCACTCAAGGTCAGGCTGAATGGGATTCCGGGCATCCCGATCTAGTGGCTGGCAACCCTGTCCATAGTAGGAAGGTTGGAACTAGCTGATCTTTAAGATTTCTTCCAACTTAAGCCATCCTATGATTTTATGTTTTATTTCCTCCAGAGGTTTACTGGGAACAGGCAGTAGTAGGGAGCAGAACAAGATTCCTTCCAAGTTCATCTTGGCAAGAACATGTGTATGCAAATTAAGATCTCTTCTTCTGCTAATTAATTCTGCAAGGAAGCATAAAAGAAATTTGTGTTACTTGACAGCTGCCCTAAATATCTGAGTGTCAGAGTCAGTTAGCACATGGCACTGATTGTATCCTCTCAGCTCAGATTCATAAATGGTAGATACCTTATGCAAGAGTTAACAGAACAGAAAATTTGGAATTTGTCCTCCCTTGTATGAGAGAAAAAGTAGACACATTAATAGAATTTCTTTAAATGTATTTCATTAAACAGACTATGTCTCACTCATGTTTCTCTTTTCTCTATCTTCAATTTTAATGTTTTCTGTTCTTTATAAAAAATAAAACAGGAAAGCATAAGCAACCAACAATTTAGGAAACTGAGATAAGTCTTTCTTCAATTTTTACGTTGTGATGAGTTGCATTCACATGCACAAATAAATAATTATTTTATAAAAATATTTTAAACCAATTATTTATAATACAAATTAAAATACTTAGGCACTATAATAATACATACTACTCTTAATTTCTGAAACCAGAATTTCTTAAATTCCTTCTTTATTTCCTCAGCAGAAATAAAGAAAGAGAATTAATTGTACTAGATGTTCTGAGCCTGTTGCCCATATTTAGCCCATCTTTCTAGGAAGAGAGAGGAAAATATGCAGCCATACGCATTTCATGTGTAACTTTAAGAGCTGACGAAGTCAATTACATATTAAAAAAAAAAAAAAAAAAAAAAAAATCTAGTAGTTCAAATTGTATTAAAAAGCAAGGGAAAAAGTACATGCAAATGTTATTTGTTTATTTGTTTTCTGATTAACTCTATAGAATCAACTATAAACATTAAAGCACATTCCATTTGCAAATATATAACTATTATAAAATAGGATTTTGAGACCTTACCTTACCTTCAGAAATGTATGAGAAAATATAGAAACTCTTAATTAGCTCAAAAAAACTAAAATCTTTCAAATAAACTGGTTTCTATGAGTGCTCAAGCAGTATCACTAACATTCCTACCATCTACCACTTTTAGAACCTACTGTGGGAAATCACTGCTCATAACTTACAGTACACAGTAAAATCTACAGGAGACTTACGGATGATCATCCTCTCTCATTCAAAGTATTCATCTCTGAGAATGCAGTCCTGCAATAAGCTTTAATTATTCATCAGCTTTCACTTCACTTGAATCCACTCCAGGGCCAGGCCAAGGGATGGGATTCATTTCACCTTACATTAAGTTTCTATAGAGTAGAAACTTAAAGAAGTCCATACTTCAGTCTTCCTTCTCATTAATAAAGAGTAATAGGAACATTCAGGGCACAATTCAGTGACCTATTTTTGACTTGCACCTTAGGATTAGATGAATTGTGCCTTAAATGTGCTTGATTCTCCATCGATTACAGAGCCTCAAGTAACTGGTTCAGATGTCAACAGCTACATTTGGGCAGATGAATCTCACCCAGGAGGTTTACATTTTATTTAATGACTTTGCATTAAGAAATCAGAGACAAGACTCGTAAGAAAATGCAGTCAAAGGATGATAATCTTTCCCTGCTTGTGGTACAGTGATATGTTGTGCTAATGTTTTACAACTGTTGTTTAATGCTTGTGTCTTTACATTGTCTGTGGTAGTGAGGGTGCTGAAGGTATCATATTAACCTGTCTCCACTCTATTAGCTGATGCCATAGTGGGAGAAATCCTAATTTTGTACTATATTCCAGTAGGTGAGGTTAGCTCAATAGCAGAAGCAGCAGTAAGAGACAGATGCAAAATCAGTAGCTGATGATTTTATATCAGGAGAGGGAAAGTAAAATCAATGAGAAGTTTGAAAGTGGGGAGTTGCCTAAATTTAACAAAGAAAACCATGTCAATGTTTATGTTAGAAAGTTGAATGATTTTTTTTTTTTTTTTTTTTTTTCTCTTTCATACTGAGATTATGATTAGCAGAGCACTAGAAAATAAGAACATCTTAAAAGAATCTTGCTTTAAGCACGCGTTCATGGCATCTGGAATGCAATATTTACAAATATTTACATTCTACATTTTATTGAATATTCACTGATTAGAACAGTCTACAATATTACATAAAAAAGAAATTTTTAGTGCGGATTTTAAGTGATGCTACTTTAGAGAAATGCAAAGTATGTATGTGGGGAAAAAATGATAACAGAAAAAAAATTTTCCAGAGAGAAAGTATTTTTTTTTCCCTGAAATTAATTTTAATTCATTTAAATATATTATCAAAATTCATAATACAATAATATATGTATTTTTTAAAGATTTAACATTTTATTTCCCTTACTTTTCTTCCCTCCCCCTCTCCCCTCTCCCCTCCCCCCCCCTTCTACTTCGCCTTTCTTCCTAGTAGGAATTAAAAATAGAAGAAAAGAAAGGGAAAAGTGAAGGAGAAGAAGACACATTGCAACACTATTTTCTCTTCTTTCTTCTTTATTTCTTCTTCTTCTTCTTCTTCTTCTTTTTTTTTTTTTTTTCCATCTTTGTTTGAAAAAAAAAAAAAAAAATGAAAAATTGAAATAAGCCACCTTCCAATGGAAAAGATTTTGAACTCAGATTTCTGTTGGTTCTATTGTTGCTTGATAAAGGTTAAGAACATGCTAAACTTTAATCATATGCTCCCAAGGAAATCTCTGTAAAACATTCATTTTCATGCAGAAGGGACCTTGAAACTTTCAGATTTAAAATGTTTGCATACATATTTCTAAGTAAGCTATTTTGTAGTGTTCCTTTATAGCATTTAAAATTCTGTACTGTTATATAAAACATCCCCCTCTGAAACCTGTCCCAGAGATTTATGTGTGTCTGAGTATCTGTTTCCTTTGTATGATGTGTGATCAGACATGGACTGGTAGATTACACAGTTTGTGTTTTTGCACCACTGTTAATATCTACTCTTACCTCTTTCAATGTTTTAAAGAAATTTAATTTAGGAAAATGTCTTCATTACTCATGTGTTTTATTGTTTCCTTTTAATTTAGAAGATACTGTAACCTATATGTGAACAAATATAATTTCTATAAGCACTTGTTTAGAGGTAGGTATATATGTGCACTTCAGATAGTGATGTGGCATCTGCCTGCAGTTTAGAAACTAAAAATCAGTGAATTTCAGACTGTCTCTTTTCTAGGAGTAATGTGTCATTTTACATATCCTTGGATCAGAGTAAAATTTGCTGTCCTTTTCTGAAAGGTGCTTGACTTTTTGTTGGATGCATCATCCTCTGGAGATCTCTGCTTGAATATTTCTGTGTTCACTTTCCCATAGCCACCCACCAAACTTCAAGCTAGCAGAATGTAAGGAAATTATTGTCTACTTCTACAGCAACAGCATTTTCCTGCACTTAGAATAGGAAAAGTTAGTGGTTTCTTATGTTATACATTGATGGCTTTCTAGTAAGGATGGAACTCATACCTATATCCATTCTAAATAGAAAAAACTAAAGAGCAATATTTTGAGATTCTTCTGGATAAAAATGACTTTGTTCTAAACTCTGGAGATTTAGAATTCATTAGGGAATCTGCAGCAACAGAATAGTTGCACTGTTAATACTGAGATTTTGCATGAGATACAATATTTGGAGAAAGCAGGAATATTAAAAAGAATTATTCTTAGAACAATATATTTAACTATTTTAATATATCTAAAACATTAAGGAGAGAGTAAGATGAGTAAAATATATTGTGCTTTACTGAAGAGAGTGAATCTTTCAAAGCCTGTAGTATGTTGAAACATGCAAATAAACCTGTATAACATAGTATAAAGTAATCACTTGGATGCTCTTTTATTAGATCCTTCCTTTGTAGTCATGTAAAGATACACAGTGTCTGATATGTGCTATTATTTCATATGTTCCATGTCTAGTTTTACATTTCTTCCCAAAATGAAAATAAGAAATACGATCTCTCTAGCCCACGATTTTAAGATTCAGATTTTGGATGTGAGCTTCTAATTGCTATGACAGCAATATGTTTACTGTGTCTAAAGATATGCAAACTGCTTTATGAGTAATTTGATAGTCTACTATGTGTTTGTTTGTGATTTTATTTTGTTAGGGGCTGATCCAGAGCTCTTTGAAGTCCATGGTAATTTTTTTATTGACTTCAAAGGGCTTTTGGCTCAGACCCTTATCCTTAAACACTGAATAGATTAACAACTGATTTGTGAATAGTTTGCAATGCCAAAAAGAAGGAGGAAAAAGCCAACAATTAAGAATTAGATATCTAGCAAACACTATTTGACCATCTTCTATTAATATGTGTATTAATATTAAACCAATGCCATAATGGCATATGTACACTCTTGGGCTGCCAGAACAGCATAAGAGAAATGTAGTGCTTTATATACAGAAATATTTAATGATATCCATGCATTTTACACACAGCTTCACCTAAACCTATTCCAAGAGTGAGGCCACTGGAGTATTGAAGGATGCACAACCATTTCCTGGGCAGAAGTTCTTTCCCAGATGTTCAGTTTGACCTGGGGCAACTCAATCAAAGTCTGTAAGGTTTCCAACATTTCTAATGGGGATTTATTTTTAAAAATGTGGCATATGGATTTTTCTGGCAATAATGAAATATAGCTGTGCACACTCCATTAAATAAAATGAGACTGTAATCCTTAAAACTATGTAACTGGAATTAGAAAGCTGGGAGCTGGGAGAAAGGAAGAAACATCAGGGTGAAGAAGTGGAAGGACATTTGAAGAGGTGACCCTTACAGAATATGAAATGAATCATATGAAATAAATGCACTTAGATTGTGAGACATAAAGCTGTTCCAAAAGGATGGGTGGATGAAGCATTTCTTGTCATAATTAACTTTTTTAAAACACCACATGAAGAGGAAAGTAGTGACTGTTTTGAAAAGCACATTTTTTAAAACACTTTCTGTGGAATTCTATTGTATCTCACCCTCTTGCTACTTGAAAACATAAAAATCCTGCTTTGGGTAATTGAATGTTTTGATTTGCTCTACAGCAGTTTCAGGAATTCAAAACAGGGTGAGAGGCATAAGAAACATTACCTCAATAAATTCAGTTCCAGTTTCAGTGAACTTATGTAATAGATAATAGATAATAAAATGTTAGGCAAAAGAGGTAGAAAATTACTCAGTAATTCAGGCAGGACCGGATCCTCCAGTTTGTGTTGCCTTTTATTCCTGTGCAAACTGAGAATATTAGGACTCAGCAGAAATTTTGCACCCCCTTTCCTTCAAAGAGTCCTCATCACAAAATGCAAATTTTATGTATGAGACAGCTGGAACTTAGCAGATCTGTCTTTTCCTGGTGCACATTTTTTTGCTTTGTTCATCTTGTGCTTCTAGCAAATGCCTTCAAGAACATTCCCACCTTCCTATTGCTTCTAATCTTCAAAATAACTTCTCTTTGTTTTAATTGTAAATATTTACTTTTTTCCCTCTGTTTTTATTTATTTATTTATTTATTTTTAGTAATAATATTAAGACAATATTTCTCCTTTCATTACCTTCTCACTTAGGAGCTGTTTCTACAGTGATAGTAGAAACAGTTTCTAAAGCATCATGACCTTTCCATTATCCACAAGTGACCACGTACATGTAGTGGCTGTATATGTGCTGAAGTGTAACTCCTTTTCCTCCCCTTAATAGATAGAACATTACTGTGTGCAATTGGTATTTAGTAAATAATAAATAATAATAACAGTAATCTAATTCAATTTAATGGAATAATTCTCTGTCTAATCACAGTAATAAAAGGAGTCCATTATGCTACAAAAACTGTTTTCTAAAGATGAGGGTTTCTACAGAGTAACTCAAGCAGCTGCTGTTGAGGTCTTGTTGTCTTTTGGAAGTATTTGTTTGGCCAACAGTTCCTGGTGTAGAGACATCAATCTCTGAGTTCACTCTATGGCCACTGAGTTCGCTCTAAAGACAATGGTATTGCTGTTGGTGTTGTTTGGGATAAACAGTGTGGAACTCAGTTGCAGTACTTAAACAACATTTTGCATGAGCACTGAGTCACACTGCCACTGGCAGTGGTGGAAGAGTTGATAGTTTGATAGGAAATTATTCTGAAATCATTAGGGACATGAAAGGAAATTAATATCACCTGTTTGATCATATGTGAAATTAGAACCTATAGTACTTGTGCTCTACTTCACTCTCTGTTTTCCTTAGTCTAAAGAGATACTATGTAAAGGGTAAGATATGTGCAAGAGGATATGGAAAATATAAAGATATTTGAGAATTTTTGTTCAGTGCAAGAGATAAGAGGCAGTTTCACTCCTGATCTATCCTGTGAAATTTCACTTTCGGCACAATTTAAGCATCTAGCTCTGTCACCATGTTCAGAAAACCCTATCCTAACCACTGAGGCACCTCGGTCTTCACAAGCACCTCAGTTTTTTTTCCGCAAGACTTGTACAGCTCCTTAAAGCTCTATTACAGCACAAATACAAAGCCATCATCTTGACAGTGATAAGCAGCCCAGCAGTTGTCTCACCTAAGCCTGTTTAGGATTTTCTTTCTAGGTTTCTCCTTGCCTCCCTCTCCCTGGGAGGCCCACACTCAGTGCTGGAGTCTTTGTGAGCTGGCTGCTTCTTATGCTTTGGGAAGTGCCATAGGAAAGTAAGTAGCAACGATGATAACAGCTAGTATTCACTTTGTGTTTTGCAGATGTCCCTTCTTAATATCAAGGAGCTCCAATTTAAAATTGCCACAACTCACAGAATGTCCTAGCTATTAACCTTGATGTATTATTATTTAACTGATTTCACAAGCCCTGAACTACCTGAATTTGTTTATTCCATTTTTATTTATGTATTTATTTATTTAATGTTTAGTGAAGGACAAACAAGATAGTAAGAGGTAAACTATGGTATAGATGAGCATCTCCGCAGTATATATTCTTGTATATATATTTGTAACAGCCATCATATAGCTTACATTTCACTTCTAGGTAAGAGAGAGATCATCCACAAGCATTTATCATTATCTATACTGTGAATTTATCCCCTTCGTTATTTAATGATATTTCAATTATGCTATCAAATCCTACACATATATAAAAAATAATACAAGATTCAGTACTGCAGTGCAGAGTTAAAATGGCCCCAATTAGCAAAGTTAAATTGTGAAAAGTTAACACCACATGTATAGGATCTGTTGCACTCTAATTCCTAGGCTCAGTGGTAAAAGCTGGAGAAGGGTTTATTGATCTTCAAAGGTAGCTCCTTGCCTTCAGTCTGAACTCAAACAAAGCTTAATGTGACTCTGGACACATCAACAACGTGGTGATTATACTTAGCTCTTTTACCTAGCTGTGCAAATTACTGTGCTCCATCTCTCCCAGTAAGCCAACAGCTTTTCAGAGTTATACTTTTATAGTTATACAATTACAACTTATATATTTTTACAATTCTGGCTTCTAAAAAACATTGTCAATATTAATATTCTGAAGAATAATTTTTCATCAAGTGATTTAGAAAGTGAAAATGATTCTCTAAGAAAGTGATAAGAAAGCATAAATTGGAAACACAGGTAGATCTTGGTTGTTCACAGAGAAATTTTTAGGGAGAAGTGGAAATACAGACTTCAGTTGCTGTAATAAATTAAACTTAAAACTAGGAAACTGGAGAGAGCTATGCAGCCAGTCTAAGGCACAACTGCTTGCCTATAAGCATATATATATATTCTCTTTTACCTATTTAACTTTGAGGCCCCATAAAGTAAAAAATCTAACGTTTAGAAAGCGTAGCAACTGACAGTAGGCTGTGCTAACATTATAGGTAACAGAAAAATTAACAGCTTAGTAAGTAACTTTCATCCTTAAACACAAATGTCTGTAAATGACAACTGTGCTTTGCCCTGACACACATAGTAGAATTTTAGAGTTAAAAACTACACTGTGTTTGGAAAACTGGGATTTTTTTTTTTTTTTTTTTTTTTTTTTTAATTTAAGTAGAAGGATCATATATATTCTTTTCATTTCAGCTCAGTTTTGCTAAATCACAAACTTAACTGCATTAGATTTAGTGACATGCAAATGAATCCCTTAAAAATCCACCCCCTAAACTCCAGAGACATGTGGGGTGTATTGTACACAGAAATTAGAACCTCTGGGTTTCATCTTTTTCTAGTTCTGTCAGAAGTTATATCCCTGAATACAAACAGATAACTTTTTCTACCCTCCCTTAATGTACTGATTTGCAGACTGTAACTTTGCAAGTCTTTGAAGTGGCACCTACAACTAAACTGCCACCCACACTTTCCTCTATTTAGGTCAGAATCAATTCAAGCTAGAAAGAAAAAGCCATGAATGCACACTCTCACACACACACACACAAGCAAAACTGATGCAGAGAAAATCAAATAATGAGGTGCAGCCACCCAAGGCTGGTGTGAAAATCAACATATGGGGAATTATAGCAAGTGTCAGGCTCTGCTTCAAATGGGCTTGTTTTGCCTGGAACCCTGAGATGAGCTGAAAAAGGCAGTCAGTTGCTTCACTAATCACTGAGATACCTGCAGAAAAACAGGCATGCATACAAATAAACAAAACAATAGAGAAAAGATACAGAGAAAGCTTCTGCTGAATGGCATAGGATGAGATGGCTGCTGGTGTCTCTATGAGCTTTCCTGAAACACGGGTTAAAAATGTCTTCTGCAGCAGTCATTACAAAAACAAGACCTTGCTTTTCAGACAAATTCTCTGCAAGGTACCTGTGTGGAACGCTTTCCATGGCAATTAAAATGATGGACAGATGTGGCTCCATGTCTCTGAGTTGCCCACTGCCAAGACCAGAGGTTCTCATGGACCTCTGCTTTGAATGTTCAGATAGCAAGCAAAGCATGGACAAAAAGACAGGTCTTATAAATTTGTAGTTCAGAGACTTCAAAGCATATCAGTAGAAGAAAGGCAGTTTTTAGCCTGACACACTGGGAAAATAAATAAATAAATACATAAATTTGCTGGCATAAGTCAGCAGAATTGAACCTATATTCTTAGTGATTTAGAAAAGCATTACATCTTTAAAGGACACACTAAAAAAGATTAGTAGGTTAGTTTGTAGAGCTCTAATCTCAGATTGCGGTCTAGGGCTGGAAAAATGAAACACTGGAAGATACTTCTTTCTTTCTGTTCAATTTGAACATCTTTATTTTTATTTTTATTTTTTTTTTATAAATAAAAACATTTCATCTTGAAAAGGTGAGAAAATTTTGATGTAGTATTATTGTTTTGAGTTGTGATTTTCTGGCTATTAAGCTACATTATTGTTGAACCTAATGATGTTCAACAAGACCAGCACAAGTGGAGTGCCTGTTTTCAGGCAATTCTAGATATGAGTATAGACTGAGTGATGAGTGGGTTTAGACCAGCTCTGTGGAGAAGACTTGAGGCTTCTGGTGCACACAAAGCTTGACATAAGTCAGTAGTGTGTGCTTGCAGCCCAAAACACTAACTGTATCCTGGGCTGCCTCAAAATTGGGGTGGCCAGCAGTGTCACTCTTCTCTGCCCTTGCAAGGCCCCATCTGGAGTACCTCATCAATACCTGGGACCCTCCACAAAAGAAAGATGTGCAGATGTTGAAGAAAGTCCAGAGAAGGGCTACGAGGTTGATAATAAGGGCTGGAGTACCTCTGCAATAAAGAAAGGCTGAGAGAGTTGGACTTGTTCAGTTCAGAGAAGAGAAGGCTCCAGGGAAACTTAATTATGGACTTTCAGCATTTAAGGGAGGCCTAGAAGAAAGATGGAGAAAGACTCTAACAAGATGTGTAATTATGGCATAAAGAGTAATGAATTTAAATTAAAAAAGAAGAAATAGATATTTGTAAAAAGGAATAAATTCTTCACTGTAAGAATAGTGAGGCACTGAAACAGGTTGCCCAGAGAAGGTGCATGCTCCCATTCCTGGAGGTGTTCAAGGCCAGATTGGATAGGGCTTTGAACAACCTAATCTAGTGGATGACTACCCTGCCCAAGGCAGGGGTTTAAAACTAGGTGATCTTTAATGCCTTCGAAGCCAAGCCATTCTATAATTTTATGATTTAAATGTATGTATAGTTTTGATGTAGTGTAATGGTTAACACTGAATATTTTCTGTTAGAAAACTTTAATAAATTTGGAAATGTGACAACATAAAGAGATGTTGGAGATTACAGCTTTTTTTTTTTTTTTTTTTTTTTCAAGAAAATGTGTAATATAATTCTCTGCATGTCTGCACGTGAACAAAATATATGCCAAATTGTGGTAGAAAATTGAATCTTCAAAGTAAACTTTATTATACTCCTGTGGAGAAAGCAGGATTTGAATTGAAAAATGATACGAAGGATAAAAAGATAGGTCAAAAATTTTTCTTAAAAAATGTTTTTATCTTAGAGTCACTACAAAACACTGAACCCACTTGGAAACACTTAACCCACATACATTTGGGATCCAAATAGAAATAGAGTGCTAAAATGCCTCTGAGTATGTAGACCATAATCTAAAAGTAAACAGATGAATTCCAAGATGAACTGAAAATTTTCTATGTTAACATTTACTTCAGATTGAGAGCATGCTTTCTCAGTGAATCATCTCATGCTCCCTGTCTCCACACATTTGAATAAACTGATGTGCTCCAAACCCCAACCCAGTGCACCACAGCTGCTAACAGCTGTACAATCTGTAGGACCACAGTGAAAAAGACCCCTAGAAATCAGTATGCTGTTAATGTGCTTACCTATTCATTGGTTTTAAAGCCTTAACTCAACTGATGTAGGTCAAATACTGAATTATTGGTGGAACTATTGTTCTGAGAGTCATGATGTGCTAAAATGTGACTGTATAAGTTTTTTTTGTTTGTTTGCTGTGACTTTGTTTGTACGTGCAATAAAGTTACAGACATGTCAGCAAAGAAAATATTGCCAGAACTTAACTACAGAGACCCTAGCACCATATTGTACTGTGGTGAATATTTTTCCTTGTATCATTCTAATTTTATGCGCTTCTTAAACCACATTATTAACAGTGATCCCCATTTCCCCTAGTAGTGATTAGTCATGAATGAGAAATTCAAAATAAATTGTGTACATACACAATATTTGTGGTTTTTGTTTTTGTTTTTGTTTTTGTTTTTCATTTTTACTACTGTAATAAAAGCAAGATGATGGTGGGGGGAGTAGGGTGGTAAGGTAGAAACAGGGGAATGAAAACAAAATACAGCCAAGCCAAAAATTAAGTAAAAACAATGAATGCTATTCAAAAAAGAAATAAAAGACAAAATTATCACAGGCAGGTCTGGATTCAGATAGAGTCTTCAAATTATACAGGAAATGTGAAAAGCATTCAGCGCCAGTACTCAACCAGCAATATGCATAATGCAAAAAGATACTAATCCTGGATGATGCACATCTCTTACCTGAGGCAGACTCAAGCTAACTAGGAAAGTCAAGTACTTATCATGAAAATTGCATGTAAAATTATAACACCGACATCTCTATCATTCTTAGAGAAGAAACATGAGCTGTAAAATCTCTAATGCTTGTTATTTAGTGAGGTGTAGGGTTCATTTTCTCTCTCATCTTCTTTTCTTTTGGTTTGACAGAGATGACTTGTCTAAATAATAGAAATACCTCTTGTGCTATACCACTTCCTACATCCAAAATCAATCTAGGTAATAATGTGGTTTGAAAAACTATCACAGAAACTTGCTGAAAATATTACTGAACATGCAACCCAGAGCAATAATATGACTTGTGGTTCACAGGGAAACAAAAGTCAATATAAAATACAGGTTAAGTGGCATGCGTGGGGTCTCACCAGTACTCTGACCAGGAGCATGAACCCAGGTAAACATTCTGATCAGAGGTAGTATTTTGATTTAAATATTGTTAGTTACAGCAGAGGTGGATGTAAATCCTGAATTTACAGCTAGAAAACTGAAGCATGGAAGGAAGAAATTATCTGCATGTAAGTAAATTTCTGGAAGATCTGGCAATTAACTGTATAATTTCTAAAACTGAAAGCAGTGTTTTAATTACAATACCATACTTTCTGAGCAGCAGGGAACTATTTTTTTGCTTCCATTCTACTCCTAGACAAGTGTTATTCAGCAAGAATTTGGGAGACATTATCAATCTGGAACATGCAGAAGTTAAAGTTTGCTACACATGTAGCAGGAATTTACACAGTGCTAGCTTATCAGTGGGATCGGCTGAAAAATTCAATTTGGAAGACATGGCAACATCTGGGGTCACTGGAATTAAAAATGTTTGAATTCAGGGGTAGATAAAACAAGTGAAAATAAAGGTTTGCAAAAGCAGACGTCAAAGTATTTATCAGCCACTTTCCTGAAAATGCTTTTTAGTGTTTATCTGTTCGTTTCTTATTGCATCCCTTAGTAGCCCTCAAAGCTTGTCTTTGGCACAGCTGGAATACAAAAGAGAATATCCCATATTCCATCAGTTGTGAAGCTGTGAAATCATAGCACTATTGTTCAGCTGTATGTTTCCTTAAGTGGACTTAAAATCTACTCTGTGACAACCTGAAGCTAGCATTTTTAGAGGCAGAAGAATATAAAACACATTTAAATCTTTTTATCAAGACAATACAGAAGGCGTAAGTTTTCCAGCCAAATGGACTAATCATGTGGAAGTTTTTATTAACTTTTTTTCTTCTCATGGGATTTCTTATTTTTTAAAAACATTTTCTGTTCACCTGTTCACCAGATTTCAGTGTTCCTAAAATCTGGTGTTCTAACTGCTTTACCCTGTCCTTTTTTTTCCCCTCATTTATTTATTGATAGATCAACCAAGCAACTGTTTGTATCATCTTCTGTCTCTTCTGAGAAGGCTTTCATGCACTGCTCTACATATACGTCAGTTGCTCCAAAAACAATGTCTCCTATTTATTTCCATGTGAACTACAGCAACTACAAATAGCAGTAGCAATATTTGACAGCAAAACTTATCAGACACAAATCAATATTTTTCAACATAGTCACCACCATTAGCTATGGATTTTCACCAGTGATGAAAAAGAGCCTGAATGATGTGCTTGTAAAAATCAGCACCAGCTGATGTGACTCCCTGTTTCACAGCAGCTACGGCAGTGTCATTGTAGGAAAATGCAGACCACACAGTCCATTCTTTATTGGCTCTAACAGAAGGTGACAAAGCTATGCACTAGCTAATAATAGTACTATAGGCATGTTAGGAGAGTTCAGCCAAAACTGACAGTGTGTTCCAGTGCCTTCAGATTCTTTTGGGGTCTGGTGCTATCATGTAGCAAAACAAAGGCTTTGTTCTCTGATGAGACTGGAAGTTTGAGCTTTCACCTTAATCAGATGCAAACATTCTTAGTGAGTCCAACAGATCAAGGGATTCAGATAGTATAACTAGACAAAGTTGATTTGCTGAGAATCTTTTGTTAATACACAGTTTGCCAACTGCCTCAAGCAAACAAACAAAAAACAAAAACAAAAACAACAACAACAAAAAGCAAAAACAAAGCAAAACAAAAACAAACCAAACAACAACAACAACAACAACAACAAACAGGAATTTGGGGATTCACTTCTGCATTTTTCAAGGAGGAACTTAAAAGCTGCATTTCTGTTAAGGGCTTTGGGATACCTGATGTGGGTATGGATACACTCTTGATGTATATTAAAACTGCCCATTTTGCATGCCATTGCATCTCAGTGATCCCAAATAGCCTTTTTGTGAAAGTCAAAAATGTTATTTCAGTTAGGATAGTTAGAGTTTGTAAGTGTCTGAACTGAACTTTCACAGAGTACATGACAAAAGTGCCCAGGTGGTCCATGGCATTGCCAATGTGTTGTCCAATCAGATATGGTAACACAATTGGGATCATTATGGGAGTTTAAATAAGAAGTCTGTACATTGGAGAAAGAAGTATAACTGAAAATAGTACTTCTCTAGGTCAAAATACACAGCTACCATGGGAATAAATAAATAAATAAATAAATATTCAGTGCTTCTCCCCTCTTTTCTTCTCTCGTATTCCCTCAGCTTCCCAAAAGACATAGTCCTTTTTGCTGGGTACACTGGAAAATAAATTGCTGGATTTGTGCTATCAGGGAGTCTGTCATTAGGGTGATATTTGTCTTTTTTCGCTTCCCACATGGTTTCCATCAAAGATTCAAGCATGCTAGCTATATCTCTCTTTATCTTCATTGTGTTTTAACTCACAAGAGAAAGAAAACAAGAGAGATATTTTATCTTCTTATGTACCACACAAGGATCAGTGGCTCTGAGGTAACCCCTATATCTCTCTCCTACTTGTCTTTTCCACAGATTGTTTGAGCCAGCTGACCAAACTGAAACAAAAAAAAAAATGTAAAGGTCATATAGATAAGGTTACTAATGAAAGTCTATGTTGAAAGTCTACAAACACTGCATGTTTGTGCAGGTACTATTGTTTTATGCTTTCTTTTTTTTTTTGGGGGGGGGGGTGGGGGTGGGGGGGTGGGGGGGTGGGGAAGGAAGAAGAAGAATAAGAAAAAGAAGACAGGGAAAGACTTATTTTTAGCAAGCAATTTAATGTTTTTTCTTGATTCCCCTGACCTGGACATGCAGAGATAGGATCAGGAAAGCCAAGGCACGGGTGGAACTGAATTCGCTGTGGGACGTGAAGAATAGCAGGAAGAGATTCTACAGGTATGTGGGTCAGAAGAGAAAGACAAAGAGAATTGTCCCCTTCTGATAAATTAGAAGGGAGAAATGACAACAGACATGCAGAAGACTGAAGTACTCAACAAGTTCTTTGCCTGTCTTCACTGCTTTCCACATCTCTCACAACTCGGAACTTCTAGGTGGGATATGTGGGAGTGGAATTCCTCCCAGTTTGAGCCATGCAAGAGTAATTGAAGACCACCTGATGAGACTGAATGTTTACAAGTCATAAAATCATAGAATCCTTGGAGTTGGAAGGGATCTTTAAAGGTCATCTAGTCCCCACAATTCATTCCCACAATGAATAGGGATGTGCACAGCTAGATCAGGTTGCTCAGAGCCTGGACCAGCCTAGCCTTGAATGTCTCCAGGGATGGGGCTTCCACCATATCTATGGGCAAGCTCTTCCACTGCCTCACCACCTCCACTGTAAAAGGACTTTTCCTTACACCCAAAGTAGATCTAAATCTATTTTATGTCTCCTTTAGTTTGAAACCATTTTCCCTTGTTCTATCAACACAAGCCCTACTGAAGAGTCTGTCTCCTCTCTTGTAGCTCCCCTTTAGATACTGAAATCAGATCACCTTCAAGCCTTTTCTTCTCCAAGCTGAACAGCCCCAGCTCTCTCAACATGTCCTTGTAGGAGAGGTATTCCATCCCTTGGATCCCGTTTGTCACCCTTCTCTGGATGCTCTCCAACAAGTCTGTGTATCCCCTGTACTGAAAATTCCACATTTAGACCTCACCAGTGCAGAGTGGAGAAGCAAGGTCACCTCCCTCAACCTGCAGACCACGCTTCTTTTGACGCAGCCCAAGATATGGTTGGCTTTCTGGGCTGCGAGCACGTACTGCTGGCTCATGCCCACCCTGCCATCCACTGATACCCAGAAGTCTTTTTCAGCAGCACTGTGTATAATCATTTAATCCCCCAACATCTACTTATAGCAGGGGTTACCATGACTGAGGTGCAAGTCCTTAAGTTTGGCTTTCAGGAACCTCATGATGTTCACCTGGGCCCACTGCTTGAGACTGTCTAGGTCCTTCTGGATGGCATCCCGTCCCTCAAATATGTCTGCTACACCTCACAGCTTGATGCCATCTGCAAACTTACTGAGGGTGTCTTCCATCTCACTGTTGATGTCACTGATGAAGTTATTAAAGAGTATCGGTTCTGGAACTGACAACTGAGAAGCACCACACCTCATTGATCTCCTTCCAGACATTGAGCCATTGATCACCACTTTGTGGATTTGATCATGCAGGGAGTTTCCACACAATTAGACTTGTCTTTCCAATTCGAGTAGATGGATGTTGTGGAGTATCATGTCAAAGACCTTACTGAAATCCAGATAGATGACATCAGTGGCTCTTCTCCTTGTCTGTTGTTGTCAATGGGACCCGAAGACCTTCATTCAGTGGTCTCGAATGAACTGGCTCATGTTGTTATCAAGACTCTCTCAATCATACTCAAAACGTCATGGCTGTTAAGTGTCAGTCCCCAGTGACTGGAAAAAGAGAAATATCACTCTCATTTTTAGTAAAGGAAAAGCTGTGAAAGTACAGGCTATTGAGTCTGGTGCTATGAAAGATAATGAAATATATCCTTCTGGAAGCTATGTAAGGCACATGCAAGATGAGAAAGTGATTCAAGATGGCCAGCATAGCTTCGCCAAGAGCAGAGCATGTCTGATCAATCTGGTGACCTTCTACAATGGAGTGACAGCATCAAAGCACAAAGGCAGAAGAAATGATATTGTCTTCTTGGGCTTCTATAAAGCCTTTGATATGATGACACACCATATCCTTATTACTAAATTGGAAAAATATGAATTTGAAGACTTGACTATTCAGTGGGTAAAAACTTGGTTGGATGACTGCTGCCAGCAGATTGTGGTCAATGTCTATGACCAGATGGAAGTCCATGTGAATGGTGTCCCCAGGTGGTCAATCTTGGGACCAGTGCTCTTCAAAATCTATGAAAAAGGTAGTTAGTAGGATTGAGTGCACCTTCATAAAGTTTGCTGATCATACCATGCTGAATGGTCCAGTTAACACAAGCGAAGGGAGGGATGTCATCCAGAGGGACCTGAACAAGGCTGATAATTTGGCCCACATGTAATTGGTGGGATTCACCAAGGTTAGTGTAAGGTGCAGTACTTGTGCTGGGGCAATTCCCCAGTGAGTCCCTCCCAAGTGAGGAGGGACTCGGGCTTCTGGTGAACAATAAGTTTGCCCTGAGACAGCAGTGTGCACTTGCAGATCAAAAGGCCAAAAGTATCCTAAGCTGTATCACAAGAGAGATGATCAGCAGGGAAGATGAGGTGAATGTCCAAACCCCTCTTCCCTCCCTCACCACCTCCCCACCACTGCTATGGTTGAGGAATCTGGGCTTCTTCAGTCTGAAGATAAGAAGACTCTGGGGAGACCTCTGGGAAAACCTCATTGTAGCCTTCCAGTACTCAGAGGGAGCTTGTAATCAGAATAGAGACTGACATTTTACACTGGCATGTAGTCATAGGACAAGGGACAATAGCTTTAAACTTAAAGAGGAGAGATTTAAACTAGATGTTAGGAAGAAATTTGCTATGCAGAGGATGGTGAGGCACTGGAATAACTTGACAGGAGAAGTTGTGAATGTGCCATCGACAAAGGAATTCAAGAACAAGTGGGATGATGTTCTAGGCAACCTAATCTTTCATCTAAATCAATGGTTTTCAACCCCGCTCATGCCGAGGAGATAGAGCTAGATGATTTTTCAAATTCCTTCCAACCCAAACCATTCTATGATTCCATAATTCTATGGTTCTGTGATATAATTCTTTCTTCAGTTTGAAGAAAAAATAGCTGAAGAATGAATTGTTAATGCTGAATTACCTTGAAACTTCACACTTATGGAGTAAGACTTGAATGGTCAATCAAATATGCTTCTTATTCTGCCTGTGTTTTCATCTGTCAAAATGCAGGGAACAATTCCACAATACAAAGTCTTTGTCTCGGTTTTCAAAGACCTTCTAGGGTCAATTAATTGGTGACTTCTCTGGGTGGAGTATGTTAGCATTTCTTATTAGCCTTTACCAAATCCAGAGCTTTATGGAAAGAACAATGACAACAACAAAAAGAAAAGCACCAACAAAACACCCGGAAACAAATAAATTAGTTCGTATAACTCAACTCTTGTGAATACAATCAGAGTGCAAAACATACTTAACTGTTCTTCTTATAATCTTATCTGACCAAATACTTAAATACTTTTCAAAATTAACTTTATTGTGCATGAGCAATGAATGTACTATGAGTGACACTGGTTACAATTGGTTGTTTTTTATGTCAAATATGAAATGTGTCTGACCACTTTATATATGCAATATCCTTCCTACAAATTTCATTCTACATTATAATTATCAAATTTTCAAAAAGGAAGGAAGGAAGGAAGGAAGGAAGGAAGGAAGGAAGGAAGGAAGGAAGGAAGGAAGGGAGGAAGGAAGGGAGGAAGGAAGGGAGGAAGGAAGGGAGGAAGGAAGGGAGGAAGGAAGGGAGGAAGGGAGGAAGGGAGGAAGGGAGGAAGGGAGGAAGGGAGGAAGGGAGGAAGGGAGGAAGGGAGGAAGGAAGGAAGGAAGGAAGGAAGGAAGGAAGGAAGGAAGGAAGGAAGGAAGGAAGGAAGGAAGGAAGGAAGGAAGGAAGGAAGGAAGGAAGGAAGGAAGGAAGGAAGGAAGGAAGGAAGGGAAGCTTACATTGTAAGTTGAACACCAATGCTAATTCTGAATACTCTATTCTTGGATAACTTGTTTTCAGACTACAGAAAGCAAACAGCAAGAAAGGGCAAGATTCTAACTGAAATAGAGCCAAAAACATATCCACAGATGACTTAAGTGCTGATAAAAATATAGGGGCTAGGATAGACTTCTGAATTATTCATTTTTGTTGATACCATAAACACAACAGCAACACAGGACAAGCTGCAATATATATCTTGGAGATCAGAAAGATAATGTAATCAATCTTATTTCAATAAAAATCATAGGAAAGAGTCTTGATTAAATAAAAGGATATTTTTACCATTGTATATTTGAATACTTCTATGGGGGAGGTTGAAGAAAAACTCTTTTTCACTGAAATACAGCACATTTTCTCTTAAGGAGGACTTCGCATTGTGAAATGGTTATTTCATTCTTTTATTCTGACCGAAAAAATGTTATCACTTTCAAAAACTGAGGTATGTGGAAGTGTTAGTCTGCTCCTTTATCTTCATCACCAAGTACTATTTCCTAGAGTTTTCTGTGTTACATTGCTGATGCTCACTTATATTTATCAGCATAAAGTTGTCTGTCCCAGAGTAAGTTCAAGCACAGAATCCAAATGTACCATCCTGCAAGATGCTCAATGAGTATGTAGAAGTTAAATATTGTATGGCCTCTTGATCCACATTAAAAGAATAGATCTGTCCTGGGGGAGATGCTCGGTGTTAACTGTGCCTTGTTAGAGCATTTCCCATTTCATTAAGTCATGAATATCTCCGATGGCTTGTTTATAAAAAGCTGTAAGATATGAAAATATTTTCAAAAGGTGAATTTAAACTTCTAATTTATAATTTCTAAATTTCTAATCTAAACAAGTCTGCTGTGAAAACAAATATAGGCTGTCAATATAAAGGGATCATGTTAGTCTGTCAGTGATACATGGAAAACAGCAAGTGATATCACTAAACCCTTTAACTCTTATAAGACAGAAGATTTTGGGAGTTTATGAAGCATGTTAGGTTTTCAATGAAATTTGTGTGCTAAGTATCTCAGGAGATCATTGTATATAGAAATACTCTCCCAAATATTATCCCAGACTGAATTACTGTTTGTGTGTATAGTTTCATTGTTTCAGACTTACAAAAAAACAGTGCATTTCCTCCAGCTCTGATCACCTAGGCACATCCGGAGGACAACCACATAATAGACATTGAAGAAGCTCACAGAAAATTGTAAGGAAGGAAAATAAAAACCATGAGATCTTCCTCAATAAACAAAGGAACTATCATTTTTCTCAGCTGCTGATGAGACATTAAAATATTTATTGCAGTCTGAACCCAGAGTCGGTATTTTGGGGACCAGCAAACTCAGAAAATCTGAAGTTCACCAAGTTTCCTTTTAAATCCTGACTACCACAAAGTTATTTTTACAGCATATTCTCAAGATTGCTTTTGCCACCCATCTCTCAAATATCCCTCTAGTGTACTGGCTACTTCTGTAGGTAATCTATTTTGCTGTCTCACTGGTTTGCCTTGGTAGAGAACATTTACAAATGTGTGAAGATGTGGATAGAACAAAAAAGGTTTTGGTCATACATATTTAAAAGTGAAGTTGTATGAGGCTTCAGCTTAGAAGATAACACTGTATATTTATTTATCTTCCCAAAGCATTGTTGTAGTTCCTGGAGCTCTCCTTGACATCTTATCTATCAGTGCTTCCACTGAATATTCTAACACTGTGCCGCTTTTAATCTTCAGATGTAAACAAAAGCTTATTTTTTCATACCACCATCACAACCTGACAAAAGAAGAGGGTGAATATTGATTTATCTCCTCAAAGAAACTGTCAAAAGATAATTCAGAATATCCCCCAATCTACTAAATATCCATTACACGCTGTGTTCTTTTTTACTTTTTTTTTTCCTCACAAAACATATTTGTAGATAGCATACTCCAGGAACTGAAAGCTGCAAGCTCGCTTCATGATTGTAACTTTTTTATTTGCAGTAGACACCATAACGGGAAGAATTACAAATCAGCATTATTTCCTTGAATATTATGTTCCATTTTGGTCAACTTGACATGGCAGGAATAGAAAAGTCTTAAGAAAAGCAGTGAAAATTACTAAGGTTTCCAGATGAGGAGAGATTAAAAACTCTGGACCTATTAAGTCTCAGTTCCAATAGTCCACATTCCCATTTGTAATTCACCTGAAATTATGAAAGGTTAACCAGAGGTTGCTAAAGTTTGAACTATTGACATTTATCTGTAGAAGCATTTCCATGTCCCTTATCACTGTGCATTTATGTGTCTACTCTTCCTTTGATGGAACAAAGTCAGAGGCACAAACACGTCTTCAAGAACAGCAAGACTTAATATAGGGAGTAACAGAAAATATTTTAGATTACAAATCTCTTGGGAAATACATTTTTATCTAGATACATGATAACTAACACTGTGTGTTCTAATACACCTGAAAGATAAATGTGAAATATGAAGAAGGACAGAGTTGGCACTGATATAAAAGTAATAAGCAACATGGAAAAAGCCCGTTAGGAGTTCTCTTAATTTAGTTCTGTCTTAATTATATATTAAGATAAATGTTATTAGACGATACAATTATATACAGTTTCCAATTTTTATTTATTTATTTTTTATTTATTTTTACTTTTTTACTACAGTGCATGGAAAAAAAAAATATCTAGAGAATGTATGGTATTACTAACCTTATATACTGAAAGCTTGAGAGATTTCAGGAGTTTACTATCTTTCCGCTTTTTCCTTCATTCAGTTTCTATGACAGTGTTGGTACTGGAAACTGAATAACTGGTATTTGGATACAAGAATTATTAACATAATTTTTGGCCACTTATGTTCTAAGACTGTTGTATTCATATCAATTAAATATTGTATTTAAAATAATGTTCCATGTCACTCATTGGCAATTCCAAATGTGAGGTTGCTCTCCACAGTGAGACATGATAAAATGACTTATGATCAAAATAACTTAGGAACTAATAATAACTCATTATAAAAAAGAAATGAGTTGATATTTATCTCTGACCCATTGTACCTAGGAAGTTAGTGTCAAATCTATAATTATTCTTTTCATAAAGTGGATAGTTTATGCTTCCAGTAGAAATATGCAGATAAGACTAGAACATCAAAATTCAAAATTGCTCAATTTTTTTCCTTAGAAATACTCATCAGTTTTAGAGAAAAAAAATCTTAAAAGCTGACCTCTGTGGGTAGAGATCAAACACAACAATGAAATGCTGCAGTTTGTTACCATTTATCACTAAGCCAAAGTAACCTCACTGACAGTCTTATTCTTAGACTTTTGCCAATGATATGACAGGCATGATAGTTCTTTAGAAAATCAAATCAAAAGCAAACAGTTAACAGCAACAATAAAACACACACTTTTATTTATTTATTTAGTTAGCTAGTTATTTCATGTAATGAAATAGATTTAGACTTTTTTCTTCTGTTTGCACAGGGTGACAGTCATTCAATCTGGAGCTCTGGTGAAAAAAAAGTTAATCTACAACTGTTATTTGATCCTGAATATAGCATCATAGAATAACAGAACCCTTAGAGGTGGAAGGGACCTTTAAAGGTCATTCAGTCCCTGCAATGAACAGGGACATCCATAGCTCAATCAGGATGCCCAGAGCCTGATCCAGCTTCTTTTACATATCAAATTTGAAAATGAGATGTTTTGAAAACAATCAGTGAATGCTTAGTTCTTCAAAAGTCTGGCTTTGAACTTCTGAGAAAACAAACAAACAAATAAACAACAAACTAAAACCCTCTCTGGTCTTTCTGATGTTTCACATCTGTGATGTGTAATGTCATGGGAGTGACCTTTGTCGTTCTGCATTAATAGTGCCTGTCAGGTGCAGAGCTCTAATACCTTATTGTCAGACTTGTGGCCTGGCACATCTATCTTACAGATGACATATCCGCTCATACCTGAGTTTGTCTGGATGTATTCCAAACTGAGTTTTAAAATCCATAATGAAAACCTTTTTGCAGGATTTTGGCATGCAGCTCCTGTTGTTTTTCAAATTCAAAAAACATATTTCTTGTATGGTAAGAAAAAAAAAAAAAAAGCATCAACTCACCTGGGAATCTATGCAGCCACCCACTACATCATTTATCTTCCTTGAACTCTCAAAAAATCCAAATTTTAATATCTGCTAATGGGCTGAGTACATGCAAACCTTCATCTCTGTCATGTACTAAGCAGTCAGTACTTGATAAAGCACTGGAAAAAGCCCTTACGTGCAATTGAGGCCAGTAGGATATAAATATATATTTAAGTGTATTTCTAATTTGTTTAGCTAAGATCTAGACTTGCTCATATCTCCTACAGGTCTGTTCTGCAGACAGAGTAAAGAAAAGATTCTTGCCCAGAACTTCTGGAGATCTGTTCACAAAGGGAAGTACAAAAGCCTATACTAGTGCTTAAAAATGTGTAAGCACTAGTATCAGACAATATAAAAAGTAGTTCTACCAGGAATTTCTCATTATCAAGCCCTCAGAGAGCAAATGGAATAGAAATTAAAAGCTGAAAAATGCAAACTACTGCAATGGAAGATGGAAAAAAGTAAGCTTATGTAAAAGCCATATAAAATTGATAAAAATGCAGTTTCCTGTTTTCAGAAGTAAATAAACTAAGATGATTTGTAAGAAGAAGAATCCTTAAAAAAATTCACTTCAATTTCCAATTTTGCAGCATAAACAAACAAACAAACAAACAAACAAACAAACCTGAATAGTCACTTACCTATCTTAAATTTCATCAGTTTTTTTATTTACATATTTCAGAACTTGCTATGTCTTTCTCCCAAATTTTCTTATGTCTGAAGTTGTCACTGAAGCTCACTCTGTCTCTTTATTCTTCTTCATTCTTCTTCTGTTAATAACTCAACTTCTTCCGTTAAACAACAATAGGATACAAGGGTTCCACATTTCAACAGCCTTGGTATTATTTCCATTTTATGTTTTTTAATAAATGAGTAGATGAATACAGTAGTAAATTAATAGATGATGATAAGCATTTGGAGCACAATTTCACCTGAAGATATTAGCTAATACTCATGGAAATCTCTTTAGTTATCAAATTTAAATAGAATTTCTATGTATACATATTTTAGTACTATACTTAAACTGAATTATTTATGTTGATTTTAGAAGCAAGTTTATGACATAAATATAATTTTTGGTAAGCTGCGCAAAATTTGCAAATTTTAGCTCTAGAAGTAGCCAAGGTCTTGGTGGCCTTTGTTATGCTTAGCTAGAACCTGTTCTCTGTGTGAAGGAAAATAATGATAATAAAACACTGAGAGAAAACCGCTTTTTACTTCTAACTGAATATTTCACTGAAATGCACTCTTTATTAATAATGTTAATCCACACGATACAGACTTAATTGAATTGATGGCAGAGACGCAATGATCTTTTTCCCCCTATGATTAGATCATAACTTATTTTAGTCAAAGATCAAAATCCTCCTGCAGTAGAACTTCAGCAATCAGTTTTAAATGTGTCATATCAGATTGGCCTTTTGCTACATTAACCTTAAACTAGAATGAATTACACTACTTACATGTGTCCTGGCCTAATCTAATTTTACCTGTCTCCCTGTGTATTATCACCTCTGGACTGCAGCTGGTCTCTTCAGTGACTGCCTGTTAGTATCTCTAAACCTGAGACAACTACAAATTCCTAATGATTTACAATGAAGAAACACATGTCACACTGGATAATTTAGCATTTCTAATTTATGTAAAATGGTGAAATTTGCCTTCTAACATGATTTAAAGAAAACAACTACCTAACTTTTTAACACTTAATATTATTGAGTGTATGCTTATGGTCCCTGTAAAACTCTAACTGTATGCCTCACTTTCATTCTTATCCCATACAATAACTTCCAGTTTCAGTTTCAGGAAAACCCGTTTACTTCCTTCCCTCCCCCCCCCCCCCCCCCTTCCCCCTTCATATTCTTGTAAAAATTGGAGAAGATTAGAAGATTTAGAGGCTTGGCCATTCTTTCTAAGCTTTTCCAGTTTCTTGGTCACTGTCAGTTAAAAATAACGTGAATTGTAGCAATTTCATCCTTTCTTTTGTGAACTACTTCTCAATTTTATAACATATCAACATTATTATTGGTAGATTTAGACATCTGACATAATAACTTGATGTTGCTATAGAATCAAAAAATCAGTTTGAAAGGGAATCCTGCAATTCCTGTGAAACAACTACCTGTCCAAAGCAGGACAACTTGCAAATCTGAAAACAGAATAGGTCAACTAAAGTTTTGAAACTTTCCAAAAGTGAGATTTCATATCCTTCATGGGCAATTATTTCTGGTGCTTCACTAATCTGTATGTAAATTTTACTTTCAGTTATTTAGACCTCCAACTTCTTCTAGTTTGAGTGTCTTGTCTCTTCTCTTCTTGTTTCAAGACTTTACTTTTTCCTTTCTGTTATCCCTCTCTTTACATACTTGGAGACTCCAATTCAACTACTTATTATCCTTCTTTTCTTGATCTTCTTCAAATTTTCTTCCATATCTTAGAATCATAGAACCATAGAATCACAAGGTTGGAAAGGAGCTACAAGATCATTTAGTCCCTACCCTCCCATTACCATTGCTACCACAAGCTACTAAACCATATCTCATCGCTCCTCATTCAGATGCCTCTTGAACACTACCAGGACAGCGACTCCATCACCTCCTTGGGCAGGCCATTGCAGTGCCTGACCACTCTCTGAGAGAAAAAGTTTTTTCTTATGTCTAATCTAAACCTCCTCTGACACAACTCGTGGCCATTTCCTCAGGTCCTGTTTGTTGCCTGGGAGAAGAGGCCAAAACCCTTCTCATCACAACTTCACTGCAGAAAGTTTGTAGACTGCAGTGAGGTCTCCCATGAGCCTCCTCTTCTCCAGAATAAACAATTGCAGCTCCCTCAGCTGCTCCTCATAGAACTTGTGCTCCAGACCCCTCACCAGTTTCGTTGACTTCTCTGGACATGTTCCAGGGCCTCAATGTCTTTCATACTGAGGGGCCCCAAACTGAACACAATACTAGAGGACAGCCTCACAGTGCTGAGTACAGGGGGATGATAACCTCACTGCTCCTGCTGGCCACATTATTTCTAATGTAGGCCAGGATGGCATTGGCTGACACACTGTCAGCTCATGTTCAGCCGAGCATCAATCAGCACCCACCCTTTCCTCTTCACAGATATCCAGCCACTCATCCCCAAGCCTATAGCATTGCATAGAATCATAGAATCATAGAATCACAAGGTTGGAAACAACCTGTAAGATCATCTAGTCCAAACGTCTTCACATTACCACTGCTACCACAAGCTATTAAACCATATCTCACAGCTCCTCACCCAGACACCTCTTGAACACTGCCAGGGATGCCTCTTGAACACTGCGTGGGGTTATTGTGGCCAGTGTGCAGGATCCAGCACTTACCTTGTTGAACTTCATCCTATTCACCTCAGACCAGTAATCCAGCTTATCCAGATCCCTCTGAAGGTCCTCCCTACCCTCAGGCAGATCAACACTACCTCCCAAACTGATGTCATGTCGGCAAACTTACCGAAAGTACCCTGAATCCCCTCATCTAGGCCATCAGTAAAAATGTTAAACAAGATGGGTTCCAGTACTGACCCCTGGGGGCACCACTTGTAATGGGTCACCAGATAGACTTTAATCTATCAACTACTACACGCTGGGCACAGCCCTCTAGCCAGTTCCTTACCCAAAGAAGGGTATAATACCTGTCCAGGCAACAGGGAGCCAGTTTCCCCAGGAGAATACTGTGACAGACCATGTCAATGGCTTTGCTGAAGTCTAGGTAGACCACACCAACAGCCTTTCCCTCGTCTACCAGCCTACTCACCCTGTCATAGAAGGAGATGAGGTTGGTCAAGCACGACCTGCCTTTCATGAACCCGTGCTGGCTGTGCTTGATCCCCTGGATGCCACACATGTGCCGTATGATCTCACACAAGATGATTTGCTCCATAACTTTCCCTGGTACGGAAGTCAGGCTGACAGACCTGTGGTTCCCCGGATCCTCCTTATGGCCCTTCTTGTAGACGGGAGTCACTCCAGCAAGCCTCCAATCCTCTGGGACCTCTCCGGACAACCAGAAACACTGATAGATGGAGGAAAGTGGCTCAGCCATCACCTCTGCCAGCTCCCTCAGCACCCTAGGGTGGAGTCCATCTGACCCCATGGACTTGTGACAGTCCAGACGGAGGAGCAGTTCTCTATCTATCTCTACTTGAATTACCAGGGGTGTGTTCTGCATTCCATCTCAGACTTTCAGATCAAGGTGTAAAGTGTCCTGAGGATAAATAATCTGCCTATTAAAGGCAGATGTAAAGAAGGCATTGATATCTTGTACATGTCATATGTTTCAGTCTCTTAAACAACTTCCCTTGCTTTCTCCTTGGTTTATGAGCATCTCTCTCGTACTGAGGTTGTCCCACTCTGGACACAGTAGTCAAGATGAAGACCTACAAATGGAATATGCACTTCCTTCAACATTGGATAGTGTTCTCTATTAGACATTGTGTTTCTTTATCACAGTATTTTTTCTATTATTTATCATATTTGAAAAAAAAATGCCGTGTTATCCTTTGGCCATCTTAAAATACTCATGCCTTCTCCCATCTCTGTACTGAAGTGCATGAATGAGGGAAAGTTAATCCATATTAATCTGAGGTGAAACATACGAGCGCTACTGTATCCCTTCTCTTCTGGAATTCACTACAGGTAAAAACTAGTATCTTAAATAGAACTTCACTCAGAAACCATTTCCTTGATTGAGGACTTCAAGATTAAAACTCACTTTCAAATCTAGCTCATAATTTTTCAAGATTAAAAGACACTTTCAAATCCAGCTCATAATTTTCAGTATTTTCACAACTACTTGTAGTAGAAAAACATAGTTTAATAAGTTTGTCACAACTATAAAATTTACTTACTTATTTTTTTTTGTCTGAAAATATTGATATTCATGTGAATAGGCTGTTGAATCACAGATATTTACAGATAGACTATCTACAGATGATATTATTCAATATAAAATAAAAACACATTTTAACAGCCAACAGGTCATGCAAATTTGCATTTCTTCAACACCTTTGTTTTTCTTGAAGTGCCTAAAATATTTCCCTTCAGAACAGAAGCAATACTAGGAGATGAAATGGTGCAGTAGAATCATGTTTAAAATCTTTAAGGTCTAGAAAAGATGACCTGGAATATATTGTCTATGTAGACTGTGAAATCTTCAATTTTAGTAGAGTTAAGGCTGTTAGATAAATATAGACTGGTAGTAAAGTAGATAGCACAAATACTCAATCCAAATTACAGATTTGATCCATAAATAAAATAGCCACTTGATAATCTCACCCGTTCTAGTATCAATGAGTAAATGAAAATTTAATATGTCTTATCAATGGAAAATATTATTAAGTGTTATTTCAGGAAATACAAAATTACAATTCTAACATCACCCATAGTAGTGATTTATACTTCGATCAAATTGGAACTTAGCCTTGGAGACAATAAATAATGAAAGATATTCATATAAGCTAAGTTATTTTTATTCTCTTGAGACCATGGCAGCTTTCTTACAAACAGAGGTAGAAAGAGTTTTTTTTGCAAAGATGATTCATGAAGACTATCTCAAATTCTTACCACAAACTACTTTCTACATTTCCAGAAGAACATCTGATGAACGTATGTGATGTCTGAAAGATACTTTAGTGACCATAAACTTTTAAATATGAACATCTCTGACTTCCAAAGGCTGTAGGGCTAAAATCTTTTTCACAGTTCTATTTTTATAACATTGGATATAACAGACAGATTCAGTTATACAGAAATAAGAAATTTATCAAATGAATGAATGAATGAATGAATCAATAAGAATTCAGTAGGGAGACAAATCTTTTCTGTTTAAAGTAAGTTTGAATGGCACAGAGATTCTTATTCTACCTCCATGAGTCCATCAACATTATGAAAGCTCAATTACAGTTAAACTTGTCTTCTGATAAGTATGGTTGAAAATCAAGGTGATTTAGAGGTAATAATAATTATTATTCAGACTTTTTTCTTCTTCTTCTTCTAGCGCATTCCTGAGTTTACAAGAGTGTCCTTCATCTGAAATAATTAATCACCAGTGTCATAGGAGAGAAAGAGAAGAAATAAACAAAGAAAACCAACAAAAACTTACAAATCCTCTTAACTATGTTTCTTGTTTTCATGTTAATATACATAATTATGGAGGTTAAAGGACATTTCTAATGAGACACACGGAATGTATAGCAAAGCAGCAGCAGTGTCTTCACTGTGTTAATGGCATTCTGTTGTACAAGCATCCAAGGCCTCTGTATATGTCAGAATTTTGGTAAAGAATTTTATTTTCAGGCTTTGGAGAATTTAAATTCATATGAATTTTAAAGAGTGCAAATTAACAATTTCCTACTCTCACTCAAGAAGGAGTCCTTTCCAATTATCCTTTTCAGAGAAACAGACATTTTATTGTGGCAATTAGCTAGTTTACTTAACTGAGAAGCAAATATTCCTGTGATCACTCAGGCTAACAGTGAAAGCAAGCAAGAACTAATCTGTAGTCTAATGACTGCAGATGGCAATACCATTCTACATCTCATCTCTTCTGCATTGTAAATTCTCTTGCTAATACCCTTATATGTCCGTTTTAGACTTATGGATTTTTTTTTCATGTTACAACACATTTCCCACTGGGCTTAATAATTAAAAGTCTCCAGAGCAAACAAGTTTATCTGAATTCTTGTTCTTCCTCTGAGTTTCATAATGATAACTACTACATTCATAATGATTTTGTTTGTTTGTTTATGTAAATCCCTATGCTTTATTCATTGCCATAGCAGTGTTGCTCTTCTTTTTCAAGTTTGCAAGGACAAATTTGTATCTCACTCATATCTTAGGACCTGACTGATTGTCAGCTTGAAAGCAGCAACCTGGAACACAAAAGCTACAGATGCAAAATGGAATAGATTTCTTGGCTTTCCAGCATGGGGTCAATTACACTAGCGATTTTGTCAAAGATTTAGCCAAATTCCTAATTTTGGCATTGAATCAAATCAACTGCTGCTGTCCACTATTTGTGGCTTGATTTCAGCTCTAAAATATCCAGTGTAATTTGGGTGACAATGGGATGCAAGCTCAAAACAACATGAAGAATATTACACCTGAATTCCATGACAGGTTAATGCACTGTCTGCTCTGATCTGCACAACAGGTCTCCACATCACTTCTAGTGCATGTCCTAGTGTATTTGAAATGCTTTATCCCCACTTTCTAGGAGAACGCCTAATTTTCAAAAGAGGGAGAAGAGTCTGTTAGAGGAAACACATCATGAGTAAAGTACAGCTAGCCAGAAGGCATAATGACTCTAGGTCCAGAGAAGACCAAATTTGCAATTATCCCAAGGCAACTGTTGGAAGAACCTGAACTTGACAAAGCATAATCTGTTCTCTTAACCTTCAGAGCAACCATGCATTTTGTGATATCACAAAGGTCAAAGCCCAGGTTCTCTGCATTTTAAGGTAGTTTTAAAGAGAAGAATTGAGACTGAAGATATCACCACATCTCCTGAGAAGAAAGATTTGACATATGACTGTATTCCTCTTCATTACCAGTTAAATACTTAAAAACAAATAGAAGAATTGATGAACTGAACAAAAGCCTAATGAAAATGTTGCTGTGTGGCAAGTATGTTGCAGTATCTTTAATATTTATCTTTTCACATGAAGATTGTTCAGGGTTTCCAACTCTTTCATAAGGCTGATCAAGAACAAAGCTGTGACAGAAGTTGCAACCCATTGGAAAAAAAAACAAAAAAAAACCACTGCTGCATCCTGGCTTCCACTCATCTGAGTCTCAGGGCCTTTCAGGTGTGTATTTGTCTCTTTCCAAGTATGAAAACAAGTGCACCGTGTCAACTTGGGGAAAAAATGTGTGATCAAATGCTTATGTGTTAAGCTCTAGAGGGCTACTATACTAAGTTGCTCCAAGGAAGAATGCAAAATTGATAGCTAACGTAGTGTTTTCACCGTCTATGCTCAGCCCATGAGACATCTAAGTATCTTAAGGAATATGAATTTGCCTATTAAGCAGAAAACACACCACAACACTTTCTATATTTTTATACAGAATCTCAGAAAGCCTTGTGCTATCCCTGGCAGGGCTGCCCAAGAACTGAACAGCTATGACCTCTCCTTGTCAGAATCTGCCCACAACTACATAATGCCTCTCAAACAAGTACCTCTTTACAGCAGTCAGAAATGGATAATCAAGCAAGATTAAAACCCTGGTCAGACAAAAGTGACTTTCTTTCATCTTAGCTAAGGTTTTGGCTGCTCTTAAACCCCAAATTTCTGGGCCTTTACACTCCAGTTCCTAGCATGGTGTGGGCTTTTTATTTGTCTCCTCCTTCCAGTCTTTGACAGGAAATACAGCAGTTTAAAAAAAAAAAAAAAAAAAAAAAAAAAAAGTAGGAACATTTGGCAGCAATATGATTGTATTTTGTCTTGTATCTCTGTTACAGGAGACAGAATCTAAATGAATGATTAGAGTTCCACAAATCTCAGGAGATTCAGAAGTTTATTTCTGGCAAGTACCCAGGAGCCTACTACTTCATAAGTACACTAGTCAAATTTCCCCTGTATTCAGCACTTACACTGAAATGTCCTGTTTGAAGGCAATAGGCCAAATTTGTTTATGAAAACATTTTGCCTTCTGCTTGCCTCAAGATTCTCGAGTTTCAGGAGTGTTAACACAGAATGGATTTGTTTAGATAGACATTCTTATCACTCAGTATTTAAATTGAGACATCCCTGGATCATAGTACTGTGTCACAATACAGGCTTGATTACATTTTGTTTAACATACAGTTCCAGTGATTTAAATAGTTTCACAGAGCAATATGTGAGTAAGGCAAATAAGAAACAGAGGAACTATCAGATAAAGAAGCGTCTTGGGAATAAATAAATAAAATAAAATAAAATAAAATAAAATAAAATAAAATAAAATAAAATAAAATAGATGCATGTACCCAGAAAGCCTATGCTAGAGCAGTCAATGTAAAGTTGCCATCCTAACCCCATTCCACCTTGCCCTTATGATGTTGAGGAATCAGCATTATTTTCTTTTGGAAGGGAGGATGGGCTATCTAAGTTATAATGGCAAAAAAATGTATAATCTCTGCTTCTTTTTTACATTTCAGAAAGAAAATTTGTCATTATTAGTCAGTGTTCTCAGAAGGCAAGCACACCCCAGTGTATATGGAATCATGAGTATAGACAAATAAACACTGTTGTGCAATCACATTTCCACGGCAAAGCATTACATTAAGCAAGCCTTGCTAAGTGGCAAACAAACATGACTGATTTGCATCTGCAGCTGAGGTGGTACATTCAAATGCTAGGGTAGGTGATTTACCTGATTTAAACAGTTTCAGATCATCTATATCTCAGGCTACAGTGAGATAGAGATTTTCTGTGTTGCTTACTTTATCTCCTTTTGTTCCTAGAGACAAGTTCTGAAAATAGAGTGTACTGGATTCCAACTGGGGGCTTCATTTAACCTTTCCCAGCTTTTGTATGACAGCAGCTTATAAAACTGCTCCTTCTATTTCTTTCAATTAAATCAGAGCTAATATAAAACAACCATTCTGTTGTGTTTTAAGTCTCAGGTTAAATTAACAAATAAAGATCCAGCAGACAAACAAACAAACAAACAAACAAACAAAAAAAAAAAACCCACAAGATTCTAAAATTTATATAAGCAACATTTTAGAGATTAAAAAATAACAGAAGTTCACAATGAACCTTGGGCAAAGATTTGAGTGGTATCTTATTTGATCAGAACCTGTTTGTTTCTCCCTATCTTTAACCATATGGGAACAGTTTTATGGAGCATGCTCATAAAACGAAAATGACAGAGCACTGAGCTCAATCTGAGTCTGCTTGGATTGTAAATATCTTGTTATCAACAGCTATGATGCTCTGAACCGTAAGTCCTGGATTAGCATACTCAGTGCTATGTTCTTGCAAACTGCAAAGGTAGTTCAACCCAAAGATATGAAGGATGCAAAAAATACACGTGGATACAGAAATGTCAGTTTTATAACACAGGACCTAATATTAAGGTGAGCAGCATCCTGAATAATTGAGGAAAAAAGATGGAAAAAATAAAATAAAATAAAAGAGGAAAGGGAAAAAGGACTAGTAGGGAAAGAGAAAGGAAGAGAAAGATAAAGGCAAACAGAAAGCAGAAGGGTAGGGTGGGGGTGGAGGGAGGGGAGGGGGGGAAGGAGTTCACTATTTAAATATATGGTTTTTGTAATAAATTCTAGTCAGATGCAGAGTAAGAGGAAATTCAGTTCTTATAGACAGTGTGACTTGCGCAGGCAGCAGAATAGATCAGTAATATGGTGAAAACATATAGTTGCTGATCTATTTTGTGATGACAGTTCTTATTCACTTTTTTATTGTGTTAGATTTAAGAAGAAAAGGATTTTACTGAAAACGTGCATACAAAATAAATAAATAAATAAAAAAAAACGTCTGCTCCTCATAGAGGGTAGAAAGAGTTAAAGTGTCAGTTTCGCTATCAGGAGGTATACAAACAGTCTTCTGTGCAGTCCTATGGATGTCCATTGATCATTTCAGTTACAGCACCCATATCAGCTTTAGCTGGTCATCTGAAAACCTCCCCCAATGTTTTATTGACCTGAAAACTCTTGTGGAACTGATGCAACAGGCTCTGTATCATTGGGGTGCTAAGAGTTAAAATTTGGCCCTAACCAATATGATACCTGCTTTCAGCGGTGCCTAGTTGCACATCAGATTGATTGTAAAGCTTTATTGTTTTATAAGTCTCTGCTTGGTCTGTTAACAAGTCACATTAACAATCTGTTAATGGTTTTCAGTATTCCCAGAGCATCCACAATAGGTATCTACAACCTGGAAAGAGTCCTTAGAGGAGAGAAGAATAATGGTGATAATATTGTTGATCTGTTCCTCATGTGGCATTTCTAATGTACTGGCAGGGAGATTTCTAAACATGGTTTCTGCTCCCTGAGCAGTGACTGGCCTATAAACGAAGGGATGTTAAGAAAATGTAAAAGCACCTAGTGACAATACAGGGCAGGGAGATTAAAATTCAGTCCTGTCAGTACTTCAAAGAAGAAAGGGATAAAGTTAAGGAAAATGTAAGACTATCAGGAACTGTTTCCTACAAGTAAACTCTTATCCATATTTAATGGATGTGAAGGAAGTAAAAAAAAAAGGCTCACTTCAGTCATTTAAATGTAAATGTAGCAAGTCAATGAAGAACCTTTGAGAAAAAAAGTCCTATCATAATAGCTTGATGAGACTTTGAAAACACTGTCCAATTTAGAGCATTATGTAAGGACATGATGCTAAATAAGCATTAGGATATTAGCTAGCAACTGTGAAACATGACTATTTTTTTTGCTATTTTTACCACTGACCTTTGATCTGACATTGATCAAATAACCTCAGTTCTCCATTCATCTGTTTTCCACTCATCCTTTTTTCATTGAAAAATAGCTTTTTGATACCAGTGGTGGCTGCCTTTGATGCATTCAGGCAGCAGAATCAGGCTTTCAAGCACATCTGTGATCAAAAATAAACTACGATTATACTTCTGGAATTGGGACATTTCAGGGAATCCACTATCTCATCACTTGTTCCTATGGAAAAGAAATACATTTTCCTTAGGTTCCATAATGTTATATAAGCAGATATAATTGCTGTAGTCTTTCATCATTGATAAAAGAGAGTATATCTAAAGAAAAAAAAAAAAAAAAAAGCAAGTTACTAAAATATGTTTTCTTAATGTACTTGAGACATTTTTATACTATTCATAGTCAATTAATATTTTAACATAAAAGCACCCAGTTCTACTGAATGACTATGAGTAAACAAGAAATACAATATAAAATCTAGTTATCTTGAAGTGCAATTTGGACAGTTCAGAAAACAAATGATCAAACAAACAGAAAACTTGCAGTTTAGAAAGTTAGGATTCTGCACCATCCATAAAGTTCTCATTTATGTCTGTACACATTTTATTTACTATGCTAGGCAAAATAGCCCTTCTTCACTATTCCTGAAGGCCACCTGTGGTTCCTATGGAAAACAAAAAGAGGGAGGGTCACAACAGACCTTAAGTAATTAAGTCAGACTTTTGCTCAGGTTTAGAAATAGTTCAAAGATGTTTTTAACATTCTTTGGCTCATGTAGAGTATTATTGATGCACTTGATGTATGTTAATGAAGACAATTCAACTTTCAGTGAGCCTGCAACTGTCTTTTCACAGACTGACTTTGATCACCTGATCAAGTCAGGTCCAAATTAATATAAGAACTAGGGCCTAAAATAAATTAATCAAGCAAACAAATAAACAACAACAAAAACACCACTTGAAATTGATAATTTGTTTTTGAAACTAAGGTTTGTCCAAATCTAAATTAAACTATAAGCAGAATTTAGAATACTAAATCCCAGTTAGTAATCTGAGACTTTAATTACTAATATGAAGTTACTTGTTATTGTCCACATACTAATGGAAATGTGTTGCTTAGATCTCAAGTCTAAATACCACTAGCATTCAAAAATTGTTTGGCTATCTCTCATGAAAATCTCCTTTCTGTATTTTTCCCGAACCTCATGTTAAATGACCAATTTGTTCTGCATAAATCATCAGATACTCCACTGCCTAATTGAAGATCATGGATCTAGATAAAAGACTGAAAAATACTTGGCTACCACAATGTTCAGCTCTGAAGTTTCTTAATCCAATTTTGCATTCTCACCTAAGAACTGCACTGTACAGGTTTACCCACAACAGGAATTTTTCTTTTTAAAGACTTACATATTCAGTTGTTACTGATTTTAAGCGGGTTTGAAGAGGCTTAGTTTTTGTTAGTAAATACTCACTTGTCAGTCATCCTTCCCCTTCCCCTTCCCCTTCCCCTTCCCCTTCCCTTCCCTTCCCTTCCCTTCCCTTCCCTTCCCTTCCCTTCCCTTCCCTTCCCTTCCCTTCCCTTCCCTGCCCTGCCCTGCCCTGCCCTGCCCTGCCCTGCCCTGCCCTGCCCTTTCCCACCCTTCCCTTCCCCTTGCCCTCCCCTCCCCTCCCCTGCCCTCCCATACGTCCCTCCCCTCCACCCTTCCCTTCCTCCCTTCCTTTCTTCCTCCCTCCTTCCCTCTCTTCCTCTTCCTCTCTTCCTCTCATTTCTTCTTTCCTCTCTTCATTTTTTCTTTTTTTCTCTTTCTCTTTCTCTTTCTCTTTCTCTTTCTCTTTCTCTTTCTCTTTCTCTTTCTCTTTCTCTCTTTGAAAAAAAATAAAGGTCAGTTTTTAATTAGTGATTTTCTGAAATTATCCATTAATATTACGTAAAGTACTGCTTCAAAATCCAATTAGAAACCTGCGCCATATTGAAACTAAATAGATCATTTAATTTTCAGGGCACAATATGAGATGAGGTCAAGGGAAGAAATCAATAGTTGTTCAGAAACAAGAAAATAAAAATAGAAATATCAAAGAAATATCAAGAGAAGAGAGACAGAGAGTATGCGTATATGCATACTCGTTCAGTGCATTAATGTTCTTAGGAAAACCTTATTATATCCGATGGATATGTATTTACATGTGAAGCAATGCTGACTTTAAAAAACAGAAGAGCACTCTCTCTTCACCTGCCTGCACTTCTTTACTTCATGACTTTTAGCACTTCCACTTTTGTCTTTCTCTGTTCCTCTCTAAGAATTTTGAGTCTTTGTATATGTGCTTTTTTGTTTTTTTTTTTTTGTTTTTGTTTTTTTTTGTTTGTTTTGTTTTTTGTTTTTTGTTTTTTTTTTTTTTCATAGAATCATAAAATCAAAGAATAGCCTTGATTGAAAAGGACCTCAGAGATCATCTAGTTTTAACCCCCCTGTCACAGGCAGGGTTTCCAACTACTAGACCAGGCTGTCCAGTGCCACATCCAGCCTGGTCTTGAATGCCTCCAGGGATGGGGTATCCACCACCTCCTTTGGCAACCTGTCCCAGTATGACACCACCTTCTGTGCAAAAAACTTCCTCCTAATATCTAACCTAAATCTCCCTGTCTCACTTTAAAACCATTCCCACTTGTCCTGTATCCACTAATCCACTATTTTCCTTTTCCTTGTTTGTTGTAAGCTGTGGTTATATAATTTGACCACAAGCAACAAAATGAAGCATGAATTGTGCACGGATCTGGTTATTATTTAGCTAAGATCTGTGATTCATTCATCTTTAAACAGTGTCAGTATTTTATGTGTATTTGTGAAAAGATTAATTTGACCTGGGTGGCTTAATAGTTCTTAAGATTTGTAGAGCTTTTGAAGAACCGGAAAGTGAGGGTTTGCTTTTAGCAATGAGTGCACTTCTCTGTAACATAGTGAAGAATAATTGATCAATGTGAGATGCAAATATTTTCATTATTTTTATTTTTATTTTTAACTTCTCCTGTGGGAGGATGAAAGGAGTGCAAGCAATGCAAGTACTTCTACAAAAATTATTAGGTAAGTGGATTAGAAGTAGTAACTGTTAGATTGAATCATCAGTAACTCCAGAACTTGAAGAAGTCAAGTTTCAAAGCAATTAAATTCAGTATATGGTATCATTTCCTCTTAAACTGTATGAAGGACCTAGAGAACAAATTGATTCAGAACCAAGTTGCCTTAACAGACCAAGCAACTAGTTATAGATGAGTAGGAAGATGAGTAATGGGAGAGTAAAAACTGAGGAAAAAGATGTTGAAAAAATCTGCTAATAGAAATATTAGTCATTTTTATTGATTAAGAATAAGATCTGTAAGGGGTATCACTGAAGACTCATCTGGTCAAAAGGAAAATGAGTTTACAACGTGCATTTGGATAAATACTGATCCCCAACTCTAAACAAATTAATCTAAAAGAATTATCATAACAATTGCAGATCATAATTGCTGTTTAAAAATAATAATAAAATAAAACAAAAAATAACCAAATAAAACTTGTAATGCTAAAATACTAAAATTCTTGGAAGCAATCCATTTAGAAGGGACTCATTCTGCAAAAGGATAGACACACGGGCAATCTCTGTAAAAATATTACTATTTCGACGTTAGTATGATTCAGGGGAAAATAAATAAATAAATAAATAAATTAAAATTGGGTCAGATGAAGAAAGGAAATAGTGTAGGAAGATTTTAGAAATAAATTTCAGATTTGCTGAGCTATGTAAGACAAAGTTAATTGGGATGCTGCTTTTGATGTCATTCTGCTGACTTTCCTCGTGATTTGATGTGAGTGGAAGGAAAATCTCAAATGCTCAAAAAAAAAAAAAAACCAAACCAAACCAAACCAAACCAAACCAAAACAAAAAAAAAAAAAAAAAAAAAAAAAAGAAGTACATTGTAAAATTTAGCAAATTATTGGAGAGACCATCTGGATTACTCTTGAATAAATGTACCAGTGCAAAATAAAAAAGCAAAAAGCAAAGAATCCAGAAATTCTCATTGATTTTGCACAAAATCAAAACAGAACGAACGCAGGCAGTGTTATTAATTTCATTGCTGTCTACTGTTACCTCAGTCTACACAGGTGTAGGAAAAGAGGCACTGTTTCAATGGACAAAGAATATTTGAAATTCTGATTAGAAATCAGGAAAAATACTGGGAAAGGATCATATCTAAAGCAGCTTGGCCAGAAAGGTTGTGAGGATTCTCCATTTTTGGAGTTATTCAGAATTTACCTGGGCAGGGCTCTTGGCAACCTAATTTAGTTGGATCTGCTTTCAGTGGGGTGCAGAGGTGGGTCCAAAGACATTCAGAGATTCCTTCCAACTTCTAAGATTCTTGATTCGCTGGTAAAGATAGAAAAAGTTTACAGTATGGAAAGTCTTGGAGCAGAAAAACGAGGAACTGTGATTTTTCATTCACTCAAGGACTCTTGTCTTAGCTCTACTTAATGAAAACTCTTGTCAAGATTATAGTCTTAAGCCAGTGTTTATAACCTACTTCAAAGGGACATCATAGACAAAAAGTGAATATTATCTTTTTTTTTTTTTTTTTTTTTTCTGAATTATCAACACTTCAGAATTAAATTGGGTTGATTCATTGAGCAAGAAGATAGAGTAATGTAGATTGAAAGGGATCTCTGAAGTTCATCTAGTCCACCTCCTGTTCTTAAAGATAAAGCAAAAGAAAAAATAGTAGTTGCATCTCTGACTAATAATAATAATAATAATAGTAATAATAATAATAATAATAATAATGATTTTCTCAGGAAGAGAAATTCTATTGATTACTTTTTAGATGGGGATAGTAGGAGAGCCAGAAACATCCCCAAAAGGTCAACATTTTGAACAGACATTTTCCTTTTGCCATGAAAATATAATTAATTAATTAAAAAAAAAAAAAAAATCACAGCATAAGATGACAATATTCTTTCTTTTGCAAGAAAGTACTAAAAAGTATGTTAAACCACTGCTGTTAAGTTAGATGTTTTTGTATTAGTATATTTGATAGCTTACACCAATGATTTTTAGATGAATTGTCTATGACCATCTCTGATTTTTCAGTTCTCATGTTCTTCACTAAATTTGGGAACACAAGATAAGTCAGAGAGCTGAATTAAAAGTGCTGATATTTTCAAAAGGGTAAACAAGAAATCTGAACAACTCTATATATGTTGGAAAGGTTCGCTCTTGCTTATTTTATGGAAAATACATCCCATCTAAACTAATGTGACATCTTCATTTGAGGGGAACATATGTTAAGTTAATAAATACAGCAGTACTGGTACAGAGCTCTTAGATGTCTGTGAGGCATTTGATTTGAGGCTACACAATATTTGATTAACTAATTAAAAGAGTTAGAATCAATACAATAAATAAGTTTAAAAGAATGAACAGATGCCTTTTATTGTAAATAGTTTTGTTTGCAGTGAAATCCCATGCTATTTATAATGTTTATTATTAGTGACAGAACTGAAGCTTCGAGACTTCAACTCAAGAGGAGTTGCATAGCCTCAAGTACCACTGAGCAGCTCAGAAGGGAATCTTATCCATGTGTATCATCAACTGATGGCAGGATATAAAGAAGACAGAGCCAGACTCTTCTCAGTAGTACCTAGTGAACAGGAACTAGAGGCCACAAAGTAAAACAACAACAACAACAACAAAAAACAGAACCATTTAAACATAATCAATCAATCAAACAAACAAACAAACCCAAAACATGTTAATTAAGTACTGAAACAGGTTCCTCAGTTTCCCTGAGAAGATTTGGATTCTCCACTGTTGGAGATATTAAAAACATTGCAGAATCACAGAATGGCCAAGGCTGGAAGAGACCTCAAGGATCATGAATCTCCAATCTCCCTGCCGTATGCAGGTCCCCCAACCTCCCCATTTAATACTAGACCAGGCTGCCCAGGGCCCCATCCAATCTGGTCTTGAACACCTCTAGGGATGGAGCATCCATAACCTCCCTGGGCAGTCTGTTCCAGCACCTCCCCTGAGAAAACCTTTCTGTCTAACCTGGTTTAAAAAGGGAGGTCGACCAAGTTTACTTACAAAGATACTTTCAAACCTCAGATGTTTATAGTGTTAAACTGATTAAAATAAAACTCGTTACCATGGTAGTAATCAGAGATCATGAAAACCAATGAAGGATCTTGCCCAGATGAAAGAAAAGAGGTTAGGTGATTTTGCCATTTAGAATGCACAGGATAAGGTCATAAAGAAGGAGGGAGATATGTTGATATTCAGAAAATAATTCAGCAAATAATAAGCAAACATGCATCCCATCTTGGGAAGGTTGTTTATCCTAGATAAGCAGGACACTTTGAGCCTAAAAGCAAAACTTTGACATTCCACAAGCTGTGAAGAGTAATACTGTACCCTGCTTGGTCTGCACAGCCCTGAGTATGTTAGGCAACTTACCAAGTTTGACACGGTAACATGAAACTTAGTCAGCAGCTGATTTATGCAAATTATTTTTTGACCAAATTAGGGGACAAAAGTTCTTGAAATATGAATAGCACTTCCATGTGGAACCCCAGGGCCAACAATGACCCCCTTGCAAAACCACAAATAACACAGCACACACATACTAGATTTTAGATATATAGCAATTCTCAGAACAGTCAGGAACTTTGAGGAAAATGTACAAATATTCATATATTGAATGTATATGATGAGTGTGTTGTAGCTCCTGTGTGTGCATGCTAATATGAAACATCCCCCATGCACCCAGCACTGCAATAAGAGTAATGTTAGCTTTCTAACCTGTCATTCAAGTTGGCGTTTTATTTCTGGATTTAGGTGACAATATTACATTAATGGCTTCCTCTTACAGATAGAGATTTTTTTTTTTCTGGATTATGTTGTGCCTCGTTCCTTTGTTCTGAAACCTTTCAGGATGGCATATGGCCCTTTTTTTTTTTTTTTTTTTTTTTTATTTATTATTATTATTATTATTATTCAGACATAGTCTATTTAATCTTTTCAGTAACAATTAAATTTCTATCTTAGCTGGTTCACAGATTATTATATCAGAACTATTATACTGTTAGGTTGTTTTTCTTCCTCCTCAGTTTAGTTTGTTGTTGTTGTTGCTTAAAACAAACACTTGTCTCTGTGGTGCAGCACATACCAATATGGAACAGAATTACAATGTACTTCCAGCCAAAATCACTTTATTGTCTATTTCAGTAGTTTTCTTATGGTAGCAATTATTCTCTGTAAGCCTGCAAGCGAGCAGCAGAAATCTGAAATCATCAAAGAGTTTTTATCTGCAGCAATTTCAAAAATGGCAGGTAGCTGATAGTTTAAACTTTAGTTCTCTGCAGTAGAGCAGTGAGAACCGGATAATGCCATCTGCCTTCACCAGCTAGTTTTAAATGTTCAGGAATCAGATGGGCCTGTGTTGCCATTGTTCATATGTGCTAGTTAAATCAAGCTGACATGGCGCAACATAACAAATATTGATGGATGAACCCCAACACGTTGATGACTGTGATTTGGTTGGAGAGGTACCAAGATCTTTATTCTCAGTTCTAACAAGAGAACCTTTTGTATTGTTCTTACACATCTCTATTAAACCAAAGGGGGATTCATTGGAACTATAATTGATAGTGCCCTTATTTAACATACCATATTTAATATATATCCATAATAATAACAGACTTTGTGTGCAATGGTTTTAAAGCAGTCCAAAAATATATCTTCTTTTAAATTCACAGAAAGAGGTTTTAGAATTTGTAATCCATAGTGCCATGGTGATTGTGGAGATGAAATATAAAATATCTTGATTTCCTACTGTTATGTGTTTTTCTGTGATGACTGACTCTCTTTCAGGAATGTGAGAAGAAAATCAAGTAGTAGATCAATAAAAATGAAATCTAAAAGGAGAATCTTCTGGGTATTACAACCCCCTTCCAAGAGAGGAATCAGTGATCTCATTCTTGTTTTTTTTTTTTTTTTTTTTTTTTTGTTTGTTTGTTTTTTTAATTTTTATTTTTTTTATTTTATTTTTTATTTTTTTTAATCCATTTTTGAAGCATTAGAATCAGTCCATGATAAAGAAGAGAGGAATCTATACTGTGCACTGTCAACAAATTCCTCTATGAACAGCATTTGCTCATGTGCCCAGGTTCATTCCAGACTCCAATCCCTCTTTCATATGGGAAAGATCAACAGAAACAAAGAAACTCTTTGTTGGCTTTTCTCCTTGTAATGGATCTACTGAAAACATCTAGCCCTACTTCATGACATTTCACAACATTTGGTTGTTTGAAACACCTTGGTTTCTCTCAGTAATTGTTCTCAGCACAGAATTAATAGAATATAATGCTACTAAGTTAAGCCTTTAAGAGAAAACTAGAATATACAAGACAAAGCCGTACAGTCTATAAAAACCACAGAACATTCATTTTTGCTTGTTTGTTTGTTTGTTTTGTTTTGTTTTTAATAATTGAACAATTATTTCTAATATACACTGGAATTTTTTGGAGTTTCTCTTTTCTCAATCAGGATACTTTCCTGCATTCTCACCGTTCTCACAAATTTCAAATAGATTCTGAAGATTAGTTTTTATTTGGAATTTGGATTTTGTGAAGAATCCTTTGTTTAAATTTTATCCAAACTTAAATAACATTGTATATTTCAAAACAGCTACTTTTTTTGAATGGTTGATTCAAATAATAACAATTAAAAACAAACAAACAAAAAACAACAACAACAATAAAAAACAGCCACAGAAACATTTTTCACTTCATTTTTTTTTTTACTGTTTGTTACTACTTAAGAAATACGTTGCGTAGAAATTTCTGGTTTTGAGTGAATTATTTTTGTGAGGAAAGGAGCTAAGAAACTGCAAGTGTCTCCAGAATTGTGCAGCTCAGTTACAACAGTAAGACAACAAAAATAATCAAAAAGTGACGTAACAAAATAAGGTAGAAGGACTAATAGGACTTAAAAAAAAAAAAAAAAAAAAAAGACAAAAAAAAAAAGACAAAATACAAGAAAATAAGTAGTATAGAAGAGAAAGGAAAAAAGTAAAATTCTCTTGTATTTTGCTGGAGTTTAAATAGAAGTAAGAAAGAATCCTTAGAATATTTAGGTAAATGGCTCAATAGAAAAATTCTCATTCCACAGAAATGTTTAGAAAAGCCACCCTTGTAGAGAAGATGCAAGAACAGAAAATAATATCTTAGTAGGAATGTTGCATTTTAGATACCTGATGAGCCAAACAAATTGTATCATGGAAACAAAGTATTCAAACTACAAGAGTATGAAGCTTTCCTCTCCAAAATATCTGCACTCTTCTATTTTGAAGTATATGCATTCTGAAATGAATAATGTATAGAAATGAATAAAGAAAGTAGTTTTTTTTGTTGTTGTTTTGTTTTTTGTTTTTTGCTGTTTTGTTTTTCTTTAATAGAAACATGGGAAAATTCAAAGGCAACTCATTTAAAACTGTTTAAAAAATATGAAACACTTTTCTACTCAATGCAACTTGGTGAAAGCATTTTTATGTTTTCTACAGTTATATGGAAAAATATAACATGAGTTACCTGAACTTAAGCAAAATACAAACTCCAGTTGATTTAAATTAGTAAAACATGTCTCCACAGGGAAAAACTTTACTATTTCCAAGAAAATTAAAAAATATATATTTTTAAAACCAAACTTTATTTGAAAAGCAGAAATAAAACAGCAGTTAACTTTGTGTTTCCCACTACTTTTATATCTAAATAGAGGGAAAGAGAAAAGGGAAAAAAAAAAAAAAAATCCACAAATTATTACTGGTAGTATTTTAACAAAACAAACAAACAAACAAACAAACAAACTTTTGAAACTTCATTTCTTCATTTTGTTAGAGCAAAAAATATATTCAGTTTTCTCATGTGGCTTCCGCTATTTTCAGTTTCATGTGTTAGAGATACAGCTAAAAATGCTACCTCCTGTCAAGTGTTCTTTCAGGAGCAGATGACAGCAGAAAGACAGGAAAAGACAGACAGCAAACAAAGCACACACACCATAAACTTTCCTAAACTTTCTTAAATATCATAAAATCTTGAGTTCACTTTAGTGTTTAGAATTTTTTTTTTTTTTTAACTCTATTGCTCTTTTCTGCTGCTATCCCCACAGCCTAAATATAATGTGATTCCATGAACTCCTCCAAAAATATCTGAAACCTCTCTCACTTTATGACTCACCCCAAACTTCCATCATTACAATTCTGTTTTCTTTCTTTATGCAATACTTTTTATCATACGCTGGAGGGTGATAGCTTAAAAGTTGGTGCCTAAGGGTTGAATTACTTAGACTCCCTTGAGCCACAGGTTCAAATTCTAGCAGAGTTGACTTGATTCTGCCTCCTTTCAAGGGAAAGAAATTGAATTGTGAGCATGTCACTCTGCAAGAGTCTTTCAGGGAAAAGAAAAATTGCAACTAATATCCAGGGTGCTTTCTGGAAAGCTTAAAATCAGAAGGAAGTTTACAGTAGCATCTTTCACTAGTATTTCCTTCTCTTTCACTCTAATGCTGTAGCTTCATCAGTGCAATTCACTTCTCAATCAGTCTCAACCACAGGTTTTGTAAATCTGGTTGATCTGACAGCCAGATAACACACTATCCTGTACTCCAGACTGTCTCCATTCATCAGAACCGGTAAAGTTCTGATAAAAAAATAAAAATAACACTACTTCTATTTTTTTTTTTTTTTTCCTTCAAAGTCACAAACAAGGAGACAATGTCAATATTACCTTTATTTGCAATAAAAGGTTTTTCTTTCCTACTTAAAAAACAACAAAAGATGAACATATCTTGAAACTGTGTAGCATATACACCTCAAGGGGTCAGCAGTAGAATGATAAATAAGAACAACCTCAAACTAACATTTTTACATTATGTGGTTTTCAGCACCTTTCCATGGTTCATAAATGCTTTGGACTGGCAGCTCTTCGCATGAAGACAAAGAAGCAATCAGCATCAGAATGTAGCCCACAGGTTATAAAAGGTGTTGGCATCCCTAGGAAGAATGGTACCATGAACCAGGCGGCTTTGGGAGCAAAGTGAGTGCTTAAATTTCCTGACATTTCCTATTTCTTGATTCTCATTCCAAATTATGATAGGAATTTTCCATTCTGGCAGCCTATGTGAAGCAGATATTGTGTGGAAAATTCCACAAGAAATATGGTTGTATCCTTTCTGAAAACACGCTTGAAGAGAAAAAATAAAATAAAATAAAAATCTCATAATGTCTTTCTCTGAAAAGCACCACAACCTTTGCTTTGATTAGAAATTTTATAAATGAATTTTTTCATCATTTGTATGAAAATTTGCCTATTTTTTCTTGATCCATCAAAATACTTTTTAAAAAGTTCAACAAAAACACTCTGAGGCTTTCTAGCCCCATTGACTGGTAACTGATCTGCAGAAAACGTACTTTATTCAAATACAGAATTTCTGTTTTCAAGAGTGAAGTTGCTTCATTTCCTGAAATCACTAAATATATTCCACCGTGGAGCACAAGTTTTCCCTGGAGTGGTCAGTCACCAGAACTGAAACTGTGCTTGTATCTTCTGTGCTTGTATCTCCTGTCTCCTAGAGCGCTGACAAAGAACAGTTGCCTAAGGCAAATTCAGAGGGGTAAAGTTCATGGTCTGGAATAAAAAAAAGTAAACATAAGGTGTAACTGCGTAAACACAATATATGGTTACAACATATACCATATGTGACTGACAGGTGATGTCTACCTCTCCGTTCAGAGGGTGACAGCTTCCTCTGCTGTTTTCATACATTCCAAACTCAAAATGGATATGCTTCCAAGAGTCCAAGTAAATCACCCTGATAATGGCTAATGATCATTTCTCTCTGCCACCCTCCTGAAGTTCCCATATCTTCCTCCTGTTACATTAGGTTTAATACATAAAAGATTGCACACATTTATGAATGTGTACTTCACAGGATTTGGTGATTTCATCAGCAAAACACTTTCAGAGCCATAAAGGACAGTTTGGGGATTATGGTCATATGAGATGATTTATCTAGAAAAGATATATTATTCCATGATATTGGTTCTATAATATATATATAATCTATAACTATTGTTAGATTCTGTGTACATCTATATGTGTTTGTGTTAGCTGTAACAACATTTTAGATAAGTACAGTGTCTTCAACCCATAAGCCAACATTTTAAAAAGTTGTTTCTGCTCTGCTGTGAGAACAGTGCATGCATAGAACTGTTTTTGGTACTTGTTCAAATGTTTTAAGACCAACAGATGTCCTTTTTTTGTGAGCATAGGAAATGGAGAAAATAAATAGGCTATTTAATATGATCTGATTCTATTTTAAAATACAATTAAATCAAGGGAAAACATCCAGAATAAACATTTAAAGAGTTTGGAAATAGTATTCAGAACTCCTTCCTTCCTTCCTTCCTTCCTTCCTTCCTTCCTTCCTTCCTTCCTTCCTTCCTTCCTTCCTTCCTTCCTTCCTTCCTTTCTTTCTTCCATCCTTCCATCCTTTCTTTCTTTCTTTCTTTCTTTCTTTCTTTCTTTCTTTCTTTCTTTCCTTCCTTCCTTCCTTCCTTCCTTCCTTCCTTCCTTCCTTCCTTCCTTCCTTCCTTCCTTCCTTCCTTCCTTCCTTCCTTCCTTCCTTCCTTCCTTCTTTCTTTCTTTCTTTCTTTCTTTCTTTCTTTCTTTCTTTCTTTCTTTCTTTCTTTCTCTCTCTCTCTCTCTCTCTCTCTCTCTCTCTCTCTCTTTTCCCTACTAATCCAAGGGAAAGATAAAGACAACTGATGGCATTTTCATGGTTCCCAATTCAGAGCTGTGTGTCTGTGGTCCATTCATGAGACGTGCAGATTCCTACACTGTGCTAGCTATTCAAATGCAGAAATACAAAAAAACTAAAGACTAAAGAATGATTCAGTTGTGAGAGATGATATCTCCAAAGAAAAATTCAGGTAAATTAGCAGGACAGTAGGGAAAGGTGATTACTTCTGGTTGTGGGTAAAAAATTTCATGGTTGCTTCTCTCATTTGTTTATCGCTTACTTTACCTCTTTGAGCCCATGAATAGGAGGATAAAGCTTAAATAAATCATCCTTCTTGACTCCCCAAAAATGTGAGGATTGCACAGATGGCTTTAAGCTAATGTTCAAAAGTTGTAATTGATTTTTTATTAATGATACACAGCATAAAAAAAATGAAACACAGCATTCTAGGAGACAGGAGATAAAAGCACAGCTTTCTTATCCTTAAATTTTGAAATACGGAGGATGTAGAAGATATATTGGAGCACAAGGGAAAGTGTTTTGGGCAAGGAAAGAGAAAGCAGAGAATGCAAGACATTTAGATATATCTGCAAGCTTAGAGCTTAGAGTGAGTAATTGCTGTTCTTATCGTATTTTCTCCTTCTATTTGATTATCTATTGCAATTACAAAATGAAAATGGCAACCGTGTTACAAATAGTCTTTTTTATTATTATTATTTTCATGTATAGTAATGCACAGTATAGTATTTGTGAGATGGAAGATAAGGAAGAGATTGAAAAAAATTTGTAGATTAAACAACCTATGCTAATAAATTCTTTTTTTTAAAGGCTTCCTAGAGCTGCTTATGCTAACATAAATAGCACTCTACTTTCTGTTTATTTAATATCAAGCTTATTTTGTACTTGCAGATAGTGTGGTTCCAAATGGCCACTATTAAAAAGAAAAGGTCCAGTACTGGGAAGGACATAAAACCCTGTTTACATTGTTTTGCTGAAATTTACCACAATACCATCCAGTTATTAGAGAGAGGAATAGGACAAAATCTTTTTTTTTTTTTTTTTTTTTTTTTTTTTTTTTTTTTTTTTTTTTTTTTTTTTTTTATCTTTACAGTTAGCCTTTACAATTTCCCTTCAGCACTATAAGTAAAAAACAAAGCAACAACATCAGCAAAAAAACAAAAAAAAAACAAAAGGAAAAAAAAAAAAGCAACAACATCAGCAAAAAAACAAAAAAAAAACAAAAAAAAAAAAAACAAAAAAAAAAAAAAACAAGAACACAACAGGATACTACTTTTTTCCAATATCCTAATGAGAGCTGAGATTGCCAGCATTCCCTTGGCTAGCTTTTTTAGCCAGCAGCTATTGCAATATGCCTATAAGGGGAAATTAAAAAAGATAGAGCAGAGCCTAAAAGAAGGAAAGATACATAGAAAATATCTCATCATCATCCAATTTCAAGAAAACAATTTAAAGATAACTAGCTTGTAAGTGATTGGGGTTGTATAGCTTTTAACTGCAGCCACCTGTTTTCAAAAGAATGAGTTCTTGGCTAAAGCTTGGCTAAAATAATACTTATCTAAAGCTGGATATCTTGTTCCTCCTCCTGGAAATGCTGCAAGTTTTCTGCATGACCTCGTAACATTCCTTATATTTCTTGAGAAGTATTTTCTCATCTCTGTCTGCCTATGCACTAGTCATTCTTTAATCAGAAGATTTCCAATACAAAATTAGAAGAAAAACTGCTTTTGACAGGACAGCCAATGTAGTGCATGAATCAAGGCATTAGAATCTGTGGAGATAACAGTCTTATTGTTGCTTTGCTTCAATAATAAAATCACTATTTCTGACCTTCTGGATCACTGAAGTGATGGATTTGTTTTGTAGCAGTAAGAAGAGCATATACACACTAGCAAACATATGTATATTTAGAGAACACTTTGTACTCATTTATACTTCTGAAATTCAATCCATCCAACAGTGAAAAAGCACTAAGGAGGAGAAACCAACCAAAAAAAGAAAAGCCTTCCCCCAGAATCAAGGCTATATTCTCAAAGAAGAGATGTCTATTAATTATACGCTTCTCCCTGCAGGGATCTGAATACGTAGTATGCTGGCAGAACCTCTTAGAGTTCTGTTGCCTTTATGGATCTCACGTGAAGGACATAACCAACAAAATGCCTAGTTTGGTATGGCCAACAAATGATTCAATGGAAGGAACACCTCCCCTGTGAGAACAGGCTAAACGAGCTGGGGAGTTCAGTCAGGAGAAAAAAAGGCTCTGGGGAGATCTGACAGCAGTCTACCAGGTGAAAAAGGGGATGTAAGAAAGAAGGGGACAGACTTTTCAGCAGGATCTGTTGTGACAGGACAAGAGGAAATGGTCTCAAACTAAATGAGGAGAGATTTAGATTGGATATAAGGAAAAAGCCTTTTGTAATTGGTGGTGAGGAACTAGAACAGGTTGAACAGAGGACTGGGGGATGTCCCATCCTCAGAGACAGCAGGTGCTGAGCAACCTGATCTATATGTAGATGATCTTGTTCACTGCAAAGGAGTTGGACAAGATGATTTTTAAAGGCTACTTCCAACTCAAATGTTTCTATGATGGATTCTATGATTATTTTAACAAAATCCACAGTATGATGTTAACGGTTTGAAATGCATTATGTTACGGTTTCTGAAGGATAAGAGTTGGATTTGCAGAAAAACACATACTTACTGTTCAAGCCACAGTTATTTCCTGTTTTGCTTTGTGACTCTAGAAAAGTAGTAATAAGATAGACTGCTTTGACTATATTTTTAAATACTTTGAAGGAACCAGTTCTTCATCTGTTGCATATATCTCGCTCTGATAACTCCTTTGATTCTCTAAGATAACTCATGAAGCAAGCTTGTAATCCAGCATCATGCAGGCTACAAAATATTTTGTCCATTGGTCTTGTTTGTGCTTCAGTCCTCTTCCTAACCCTTGTAATTTGTTAGCTGAAGTAGTTCTCTGAGCATGCACAGTGCAAGAAGGTGACAGAATGAAAAAAGTGTAATTTGTAAATGTTTGTTTCAGCTTCAAAGCATGAGAACTAACGACCTTTTCAAAATGAGTATCTGCAGAGTAAAGAAAATGTGGAAGTTCAATACCCAGCTTCTCCTTTAGTCAAGCACCTATGTTTTCATTGAAGAACCTTCATTTATTTAAATAAACCTTGAAAATGTTTGCTTAAGTGATTTTTTCTATATTGATTTGAGAAGTTAATGTCAGAGAAGGAGGATAATACTTTGCTTTATCTACCAAAGTACAGTTCCTCTTTCCTGTCTCAGGTTGTTATTAGAAAGATATAATTATTAGCCATATTTATATTTTTTATGACATTTTCATAATTGTTTAGATATAAATAAATGAATTGCTTACAGAATTCTAGAAAGAATCCAAATCCTAAGATCTATCAAACACAAGGTAGTTTTATCAATACAATCTTTCTTCTGTTAAAACTTGGAAATGCTTCTGCCTTCTGCACTTTCTTTGAAACGTTTCCAATTATTTCTAAAATGTTTATGTTTTATTATATGTAATAATGTTTGTAATTTAAAACACACATTTTCTTTTAAGTTGAGGCAAAAATAACATCTCGCTGTATACTCATTCAGAATGAAATCATCATGAAAAAAACAGAAGAAAAAAAATGGAAATTATATATGTTAAGAAAGGGGTTAATACATTCAAATAATTTAAAATGGGTTAAAAAAAAAATGTGTTAAAGTCTATTAGAACATATGTCAGGAGATTTTTTTTTTTTTTTTTTTTTTTCAGTTGAGAATTTTTCTCCACAGATTCATAGTACCATAGAATAGCTTAGATTGGAAGGGACATTACAGATCATCTAGATCCAGCACCGTGATGCAGGCAGGGTTGCCATTCACTATACTGGGCTTCCCAGAGCCCCATCCAGTGAGACCCTGAACATCTCCAGGGATGGGTCATACCCAACCTAACTTCTTAGAATATGTTCCAGTGCCTCTGTACCCTCTGAGTAACTTTTTTCCTCCTAATATCTAATTCTACGTTTTAACTGCTTTAATTTAAAACCATTCCCTTTTGCCCTATCACCATCAGAGTGTGCAAAAAGTCAGTATCCCTCTTGCTTGTAAGCTCCCCTCATGTACTTGGCCACAATGTAGTCACCCCGTATCTCTCTCTTCTCCAGACTGAACAAGCCTAGCTCTCAATCTTTTTTCTTCTTTTTTTCACAAGGGAGGTGCTCCAGCACTTTGATTGTATTCATGGCCCTCCTCTTAACTCTCTCCAACAGCTCCATGTCTTTCTTGTGCTAGTGGCCTCAGACCTGGACACAATACCTGAAATAAGTCTTCACAAGGGCAGAATAAAGGGGGATAACCCTTGCCCTGCTGGCCACTCCTCTTCTGATGCAGCACAGTGTACAGTTGGCCCTCGAGGCTGCAAACAAAGACTGCTGTTTTTTGTCCAAATTTTCATTCAAGAGGATCCCTCATCCTCTGCAGAGCTGCTCACTATCTACTCATCTTGTAGTCTGTTTTCATATCTGGGATTGCCCTGATCCAAGTGCAACAACTTGCTCTTGACATTGTTAAATCTCATTACATTCTTGTGTGTCCACTTCTTGAGCCTGTCCAGGTCCCATTGGATAGTGTCCCTTCCTTCTGTTGTTTCAGCTACCGCACTCAACTTGATGTCATCACTCAATCTCACTGTCATGTCATTGATAAAGATGTTAAAAAAGCATCTGTCCGAAGATGAACCTCTGGGGGACAAAGTCTGCTTCTGTCCTCCACCAACACACAGATTTGTTAACCAAAACACTCTGGCTGTGTCCATTTAGTCAATTCTTTATCCAACCTTCAAATCCATATCTCTTCAATTTAGAGATAAAGATGTGCTGTGAGACCAGGTCAAAGGCTGTGCACAAGTCTCTCTAGATTATATCAATCACCATTACTTTGCCCATGGATGCTGTTACTGTGGTGGCAGCACATTGATCAGATAATGATCTACGCTTGGTGAAGCCATGCTGGTAGTGTCTGATCACGTCCTCATCCCACATGTGCCTTAAGTGTCTGGGAGGATCTACACCATGATTTTCACAAGCAGAGACATGACTCTCACCAGCTTCCTGTTCCCCATGTCTTCCTTTCCCTATCTCTTAAAAATGAGAGCAATCTTTCCCTTTTCCCATTCTCCAGGGACTTTTTTCAGTTAATGGAGAGTGTTTTGGCAGTCATATGAGCCAATTCCTTCAGAACACTGATGCTGTCTGGCCCTATAGACTTTTACACATTCAGACTCCAGAAGCAGTCTCGGACTTGCTGTACTCCTACAGTGGGAGATATTTTGCTCCTTTGAGACTGCCTTGCTGTTCAGAGTTGTGAGAAGTGTGGGACAAATAACTCCTTGAGTGCTTCAGCCTTCTCCATATCTGTTGAAGACAGTATTCCTTTCTCATTCATAGAATCATATAATCATAGAATGGCCTGGATTGAAAAAGACCATTATGATCATTGAGTTTCAACCCCCCTGCTATGCGCGGGGTTGCCAGCCACCAGACCAAGCTGCCCAGAGCCACATCCAGCCTGGCCTTGAATGCCTCCAGGGATGGGGCATCCACAGCCTTCTTGGGCAACCTGTTCCCATGTGTCACCATCCTCTGAGAAGAATTTCCTCCTAATATCTAATCTAAACCTCCCCTGTCTCAGTTTAAAACCATTCCGTCTTCCCCATCACTGTCCACCCTCATAAACAGCCAGTCCCCCTCCTGTTTATTTACTCCCTCCAAGTGCTGGAAGGCCAAAATGGGGTTTCCCCGAAGCCTTCTCTCCTCCAAGCTAAACAAGCCCAGTTCCCTCAAGCTTTCTTCACAAGCGAGGTGCTCCAGCCCTCTGATCATCTTAGTGGCCCTCCTCTGGGGCCCCCATCCCAAGAGCTCCATGTTCTTCCTGTAGTGGGGGCCCCAGGCCTGGACGCAGTACTCCAGATGGGGCCTCACAATAGCTGAGCAGAGGGGGACAATCACCTTCCTCTTCCTGCTGGCCACTCCTCTTTTAAGGCAGCCCAGAACACAGTTGGCCCTCTGGGCTGCAAGCTCACACTGCTGGCTCATGTCCAGATTCTCATCCAGCACGACCCCCAAGTCCTTCTCCACAGGTCTGCTCTCAAGGAGATCTTCTCCCAGTTTGTATAAATTCCTGGAATTGCCCCGACCCAAGTGCAGCACCCTGCACTGGGCCTTATTGAACCTCCTCAGGTTTTCATGGGCCCACTGCTCCAGCCCATCCTGGTCCCTCTGGATGGTTTCCCTTACTTTCAGTGTATTGACTTCACCGTTCAGCTTGGTGTCATCCACAAGCTTGCTGAGGGTGTACTCAATGCCACTGTCAAGAGGCATTGTTATTGAGGGTTACTCTCTCTTTGGCCTGTCTCTTCTGGCCAATATACCTGGAGAATCTCTTGTTAATTCTCACATCCCTCACCAAGTTTAGCTTCATCTGTGCCTTGGCTTTTGTGGCCCCATCTCTGGATGTCTGGATATTGACATCTCTGTATTCCTCCCAGGTCACATGTCCTGTCTTCCACTGCCTGTAATATCTCAGCTATTCCGATTTTTTTTTTTTTTTTTCCTTTCTTTCTTTTTCTATACTAGGGGACAGAAAGTTCTTGTCCTCTCAGACAAGAAGTACTCAACCTCTGTTCTGTCCTACTGTCCTATATCTGACTCAGGCCTCTGGTTGAACCACCTAAATGTGGTTGTCTCTTTCTGGTTCTTAATCATTATCCACACTCTCTTCTCTTTCTATACTTAGAGATCTGTATTTATTGGTTTAGGAGACATTCTTATATTCTATAGAAAATGCACTTTTTATGTACTTAATATTATATATATTTTCTCAAACTACAGAAGATAGCTATGCCAGAATTTATTAATAGCTGAATTTTTCTGGACCAGATTTATTTGCCACTTGGGCAATACTTTTATTTGGTGCGTGTACTGTCTCTTGTAAGAAAGGACATTTATTATCACGACTGGAGTGATTTGCAACAATCTTTGCAACAGACATTTTACTGACTTTGAAACTTATATTTGGAATGTCCGTAGCTCCCACAGGCACATAAGGCATGTCATGCTTCTCAAAGGAGTGACAAGGTGGCAACATCTTTGACAAGCCAACCAATAATCAAGCTGGTCACTGATTTTGGATACTCCCACTTTCTGGATGGCTGATAAAAGGCTGGATAAATTGAAAAAAAGCAAACAACAAAAACAAAAACAAAAACAAAACAAACAAACAAACAAAAACACAAAAACATGAAGAATGTTCTGTACAGTATTTAAATTATTTTGAGCCAAAATTTCACCAAATCTGAGATTTGATATAAACCAGGGAGGTGAGTACTCATAACTTGGTGCTATATGATGCTAAAAGATAATGCATATACTCAAAATTTCTGAGTACTTATGTTTTCAAATAAATGAAAAGTATTCTATAAAATATTGTCTTTACCAAGAGTGCACAGATAATGTAGTCATTTTCAGTATGGTGCTGCTAAGTTTAAATGTCAATTTTATTCTGATAGTTCTAAGCAAGCAGTAATTTTCAAGCTTTTTCATGTGGACCACTATAAAATGAATGATTCCTAGTTATTTCCATGGAAACTTCAACAGATACGAAGAACACAATAATACTAATTGATATAGCAAATTCTCATCTACAAATCAGTATTTCAAATGTAGTTACCGACATTGGCTATGTGTTTTCACACATTATGAAAAAGAACTGCATGTTGCATTCATAATAATCTGTGCCAGTAGAGGTGATCCACTGTCACTGTCACCACTATTGAAATGCTCTATCCACTGCATCATTGTTTTGACATTCACTGTTTGATCTCCATAAATGTTCAGCAAGCATCCATCCATCAATACGTCAATGACATATGTCAATGGGTACCATTTTTTCTGCATGGAGAAATTTGGTGACACACCTTTGCTTCACAGGCACTTCCATGTCAGACATCGTTTTGTAAGACTTCCCTTCTGCAGTCAACTCATGCATGGCAATAAAATTTAACTGAATACTTTCATGAAGATTAAGCCTCTACTGCCATACCACCAATATCCAATTCTGATGGTGTGGGCTAATGCAATAAAATAGGAAGCATTAATTTTGGAGCAGACCTTACACAACCATCACTAGAGAGGGTTTATTCAAGAAATTGTAAAGTTGATGGATATTCAGAATTATCTAGATGAGTTCATAACCTAATGCAAATGTGATATCACTTAGCTAACACATCAGGTTGAACTGAAGATTCTACATAAAAAGACAAACATCACTGAAGTTCAAAATACTAACAGAGCAGAGATGGACTTTTATAACTTACCTACAAGTTGATGAATACTCAGAATACATTTTAGTTAGAGCACTAGAAACATTTTTAGATAGTCTCTAGGTAGGTAAATAATATACAGATACCTGTCTTTTAATTTTGGATTTACTATATCCTTTTTTTTTTTTTTTGGTAGTCTCTATATTGTTATATTATTGTTGTTGTTGTTGTTATTTGTTTTGTTTTATTTTGTTTTATTATGTTGTTTTATTTTGTTGTTTTTGGCATCATGCTTTTTTGGTAGAAAATTATAAGATTTTTTTATTACTTTGTAGGGATGAAAACAGTTGTGATGGTGATGTGAGTGAGCAACTCACCTTGCTTGCCGTGGTAAGAAATGTGTTCCTCTTCTCATACTGCTGGCAAGTTCAGAAAGAAGAAAAATTGTTTCTTAGCTCTGTTCACTCTTGTGAGTGCGCCTTGATTTGTTAGAGATAAAACATTCTGATGTAATTAATTGTTTTTGGACTGTCACTGCTCAAAATTCTCCAGAAGTGCTTAGTAGTTTATGTACTTTTTTCTTTGATAGAAAGCAGAATTCCAAGTGTCATTGGGCCACTACAGGCCACTACACACTATTAAAGAAATCTGTTTCATAGTAAGATGTCCATCTCAGAATTCCAATCTTTTTTTTTTTTTTTTTTTTTTTTTTTTTTTAGTCATAATAATGTTGAACAGGGAAGGTGCATTAATCAGTATTTAGTCTTTTACTTTTTCCTGCCCTTAGCAGTCAATATACTGTGATGTACTGTCATCTTCTCAAAACAGCTAATAATTTGTTCTTTATCATGCTATATTATACTACTTTTCAGAGGTATTCCTACCTTGACTGAAGTAGTAATGCACAGATGACAAAAGTTTCTGTCATAATGCAGAAATTGCTATATTGTCCTTACATTAAGATAGAATGTTTATTGTATAAATATAATGTAAGATGATAAACTCCTCTCTTCATCTCTAAGATTGCTCCTCTCTTCATCCTATACCTTCAAGAAAAATTAAAGACATCTGAGCAATTGGCATTTTCTAATGTCTTAAGACATTTCCTGGCAGAGCTACATCTCATCTCCCTTTACCAAACTGGACATTTGTAATAATATAAATAACCTGTTACAGAGATGAGAATATAGCAAGTTTCACCACATACTACCAGATGATATGAGCTCATTCAGACCTCAATGGCTATGGTTCAAGAGAAGAGTATATTTATTCAGGACAAAGGAATTTCCTGACTTATCTTCCATAAAATAAAAATTGACAATATAAGTTCTGACCTACACTTGGACCTCGTTTTCTATTATGTAGAATAGTCCAGTACCTGTACACAGTGTTCTCAAAGGAAAACACCAGATGGAAACCTTCAAAAATAAATAATAATAATAATAATAATAATAATAATAATAATAATAATAATAATATAAATGTTGATCATATTAGTTGTTTCCTACAAAGAAAACACTGCTAGAGGATGAGATTATTAAACAAAACAAAACAAAACAAAACAACAACAACAAAAAATGCACTCCTTTAGTGCATTTAAATTGAATATTTTATTCTAGCTATCTTGAATCAGTGCTGGCAGGGAATACGCTCTACAGACTGTGGCAGATGGCATCTGTTCTGTTTGCTTGCTCTGGTTTGTTGTGGGTTTCTGAATGTTACTCTGTATTCTCTTCTGTTCTGCTAAAAAGCTAAGTAGCAGAGGGAAAAGTTGCTCTTTCATTTTCTGATGGCTCAAGCGAAATTTCCAAAATGGACAAAATATTGCACCTTCCCTGATTGCAATGAGTTATAACTTACTGCGGTGTTGTCTGAAGTGCTGACTGGGAAAAGCAGGGAGTGAATGACAAGTCTATCAAAGACTTCAAAAACAAATGGAAATAAAGAAGGTTCCTAGGAATGGAAGAAAACATATAAACATGTTTCAGAGTGAGAAAAAAGAAATACGAACAGGAGACATATGAGGTTTGTTGCAATACACAGTTTCTACAGTATAGGAAATAATAAAAGTAGCCAAGTGGAGAGCACAACTGAAGAAAAAAGACCTACCAGAAAAGAATATACACTTTTAAGAAGGATTCTTCAGAAGCGTTAAAAACACACATTGTTTACCGAGACAGCATTTCATCCCTAGAAGTTAATGACACTGAAATTATGGAGACCCAAAAAGTCCATTAGAAGAAGATGAATTTGGGGATAATGGCCTCTACTTATAAGCGGATCAATGGAATTTACTTTGAACATAATGGAAATGGAGTCTACTGAAATTCACATTTTGTTTTTCTTACTCAAAAACTAATTGTACAGAGAAAAATAGAGCCCCCTTCACTAGAGAGTCTTACAACAGCCTTTGGAGTATTTAGTGACTCAGTGCTTGTTGTTCTCTGGAAACAAGATAGGCTCCATTAGTAAGTGACAGTTCATATTCACTCTAATTTATTTTTAAAAGAAATTCTTTGCCATAGGTACTGATGATTTATATAACAAGTAATAAAGTCAAAGAATGAAGAAGTAAGAGGATGTTTTGCTCCAATTTATAGGAGGGAGAGGAGGTTCTTTTTAATATATATATATATGCCCAGCGTGAGATTAAGAAACAACGGTTCAAATGGTAGTCTGACCAGTTTATTATAAATCCTAATCAGGGAAAATGGGAAAGGGAAGGACAGCAACTATTATGAATTAGGGTGATGGGGAAGGGAAGAAGGATGATAGAAAAGATAAGAAAGAAGCAAGGATTGTTTAAAGTGGAGATAGTCACCATCAGGATTCAGCAGCAATCCTGTTGCACGCTGTTTCGAAGGTCCAAGGCAAAAGCAGCAGGGGGAGAGCAGCAGCAGCATGGCCGGCCTTGGGCAGCTAGCAGGTAGCAGGAAGAAGTTGCAGAGCCAGTCCTGGAGGAAGCAGCAGGAGTCAGGTAGCAGACCCAGGAGAGTCCATCACCATGCAGAAATTCCACAGTGAGGTCTTCTTCAGCATGCTGGTAGAGCGCAGAGCAAGGAGGAGCGCTCTCCAGGGAGAGAGGCAGGTCATGAGGCTTCTCATGTCAGAAACTTCTTCTTCTTCAAGAGGAATCTGTTGCCAGAAAACCTAACCTCTTTTTTATAGGTCCCCTTTTTATCCTTCTTCTTCTGCCAGCATGGCATTTCTGGGAGTTTGGGTAAGAGTCATGTGCAGCACCTCCTGAGATGGCCACCTTCCTTGAGATAAGCCCACACCAAGAGACTGCTTCCTGGCCATTAATCTTCGGCTTATCTCTCTCTCGTTGCCCCTGGCCTTGTCTATCAGCATTCTGCAGACAAAGGATTTCTCAGCCCTTGCCCAGAACTTGCTTGGACTTATCCATATGTGTCCCCAGAAAATTTTGAGACAATGATGTAAAAAAATAATTTCTTACAAAGGAAAAAAATAAACTTTTTTTTGTTCTGTTTTGTTTATTTTGTCAGTTTGAACTCTCTTACACTCTTCTGATTAGATCTTAAGTAGTGGTATTTAGACCTTCCACAGTGCATGACCAAAACAGAGTTTATTCCCTGAGGGCTAAGCAGTCTTGGCAAAAATTGTCCAGTGTGGTTAAGAGATAGCTAGTGTTATGGTTAACTTATATTTAATGCAAACATCCCTCACGTGTTTCTTAGAAATTGAGTGCTTTTCTCTCCTGTACAAATGAATAGTTTTTCATACAGCTCTCTGACTGAGGAATGTGTTGATAGAGTAATGCCTAACTAAGAATGCCTCAAGGATGATGATTTCTTCTGTTTGAAGAGTAACCTTTGAAGAGGAAGGAAAATCTGCATAAGATGCAGCATCCTTAAAAACTGGCAGAAAGGACAAAAGGGAAGGCAAACTCCAAACACTGATAAGATACCTAATAGAGAAAAGGGACACAGGGAGGACCTAATATCCAGCTAGGTTTAGGGCCTCTGAAGGGGTGATGGCAGTGTCCACTGAGATCTTCATAACCACCACCACTGTTACATGCCTTTAAGCCCATTTTTGAAGCTGAAAGGAAGCCCTTCTTCTTTCTGTGTGATTAGGAAACAGGTTGGCCATTCATCTGCCAACACAGTAAGATTTGTAGTCAATCAGCTAGTTTACACTACATTCTGCCATACACATTTGTTTTAGGATGGACTCGCACTTTATCTCTGGAGGCAAATATATGATGAAAAAGATTCTTCATGCCAGACACATATAGTTTTCAAGTGACAGGTAAACATCTCCTCTGTTATGATGATTTCTCTGAGATTGAAACTAAAGAGAAAAACTACAATTTCTGAGAAAAGCATTTTGGGATAAAGGTCTTTTATACAGTTATGTTTGGTTTTCTTGCTAAGGACTGATAATCTAGCTGTCTCTTATCTAGAGATGACAAACTGACAGAAAAGGAGATGGGATTTTCTAAATAGCTTGTGGAGCATTGTAGTAAAGTTTTATACTTTACTTCACTATCTTTGTACATTGCTGTCTTTTTTTTTTTTTTTTGGTAGAGAAATCTTCCCACATAATTTCTATATTCCTATCTTTGATGAAAGAAAAGATGGTCTTGTTTTTAATTCACTTCCACAAATTTGTGGAAATCTATACTGGTTGATTGTCTCTTCTGAGAATTGTTGATATATCATTAGACAATTTCTATGAGCATTGTTTGTCATAAGTTTTCCATCAGTAAAAATGTGATACTCCTTGCTTGTTGCACGGAGAATTGTGACTACATAATCAGCAGCTGTTGTATGATGCTCATGCGTAATAGTCTGGGTGGCATGGAGTTAAGGTATCTCATTAAGCTCTCAGAGACCATTTGTGAACAGATATAAGGAAAATTTATCTTTTACAGCAGAAATCCAATTGATGATGAAGAAATGGGAGTTTTCATACCACGAGAGACACATGATTTTCTAGTTTCTCTGTTTTTAACAGATACTTAAAAATTATTATTTCTGGGTTCCTCCAAATAGTTTATTTATTTTACATACAGCAACAGATGATCCTTTTATATTTCTTTTTCTTTCTTTCTGTCCCTATTAAATGATTCTACTTTTGTTCTTTATTCAAAAGACTATTTTTTCTCCCCTTACTTCTGACTTTTATTTACTGAAAACTTGATAGAAAGAAAAACAGAACAGATGGATTTTTCTCTTTTTTGCATTCCTCCCTTCCTCCCTTCCACCCTTCCTCCCTTCCTCCCTTCCTCCCTTCCTCCCTTCCTTCCTCCCTCCCTCCCTCCCTTCCTTCCTTCCTTCCTTCCTTCCTTCCTTCCTTCCTTCCTTCCTTCCTTCCTTCCTTCCTTCCTCCCTGCCTCCCTCCCTTCCTTCCTTCCTTCCCTCCTTCCCTCCTTCCTTCCCTCC